>NMUG010005548.1:0-13075 GCA_002855965.1 Monotropa hypopitys | reverse complement strand
TTTCTGGAAACTAGGTGAGGTAGACCAACCCTTTGATCTTTCATAAATTGGCAAGAGAAGGGAGTGTGGTTGGCTTGTTCTTCTGGAAGAGGATGAGTATGGGTTTTTTGGAAGTTGAGGAAGAAGGAAGGAGGGGTTGGTAATGTTTTTCCAGAAATATGGACTGTGAGATGGCTTGGGATTTCTGGAAATAGGTTTCGAGCTTGCAGGAGAAGGATAAGGAAAGACCTGGGTTTGAGTTTTTGGGTTTGGCTTTGGCTTTGTCTCTGATCGTGGGATCATCTATATATGTCTGGAACACTCCAGATCCATATCTCAGATCATAGATCTACATTTATTCGTCATATACCAGGTCAGTTGGGCTAACTCTGGATCTCTTTTTAATCGTTTGAGAACGATGTCCTCTGGAACGAATGGTCTCACCCAGACTCCAGACCCCTGCGACAAACGGTGATCGGGCCTCAGGTTTTTACACTGCCAGGCCTCCGGTAACAAGTGCCGGATCACATTCCAATTGGCTAAAACGCCCCTACATAAGGGGCTCCCTATTCAGCAACACTTACAAATGCCGAACAGTCAAGGCAAAAGGGGTTCATACCAAAATAGTCTGATTCACAATGACTTTATTACAATTTAGACAAAATAATATTGCCGAAGTCCGTCATTCAAAAATCCGAGCTATACTACTCCGGACCTGCTGGCTGATCGTGAGAAGGTCTGGTAGGGGGCTCCTCAGCTGGCATTGCAAACACGGAGACCTCTGGGACTGGAACAGGCACGTCAAGCTCGAGAGGTGAATCACCTGGCACCGCCGCTACATCCAATGCCCAGAGGCATGCCTCCTTGAAGGCTACATTGAAGCCCCACTTGTAGCTGGTTCCATGAGCTTTAGAACATAGCTTGACCACTTGCCTCTGATCGCCCTCTTCAGCATCCTTCAAACCCTCTCCGTAGCCTTTAGCATCGGCATCAGCGACAGCTTTCTGAACCCTCTCTTCGATACCATAATGCGCCTTCTAGAGACCATCCTCAGCTTCTACAAGGCTCTTTCTCAACTGATTGGGCTCCACCCATACATTACCTAGCTGCCAGAGGAGTAGGTACTTTTGAGCTCTAACGGCTTTGATGGCGGCCTCTGCCTTCAAAGCTCGGACCTCCCACTTGACGACCTTTCGGCATAGTGTGCAGAAACACTCGTATGATACAGAGACGGCCTGGACAGCCTGTAAGAACGGAATTACTATTAATAGATTCTACAACAGAAACCCCCAACCGGAAGACATCAAAGATACCTTTACAAGATTCACGCCAACATGCTCGAAGATATCTTTCATACTGACCGGCATGGCTCCCATGTCGCACGACTGGCTTAATCCCTGAAGGAGAGGGTATGCAATCCCTGGATCGACATTGATGCTATCTGACATCAGAATGGGCTTTCCTCCAGAGTGATGGAAACAAGGTGCCCACAACTCTGGGATGCCCGAGGCGACCGATGACGGGACTACATTCGACCTTGTGTCGCATCCCACATCCTCCGAACTGCCTCCCTCAGAGCCAGACACTTCCACCTTCACTTTGACAAGTGTCGGGGATACCTCTTCACCTGGAGCATGTTCGGGGACTAGAGGGCACCGCAGGGCTTCCCTGACTTTGGTTCCAGGGTTCCTCTCCCTAGTCACCTAAGATTCTTCTACAAAAAAATTGAGAAGTTGGTTCTCCGCTAGACATGTGCAGGCTCTTGCCAACTGGCAAGAGCGGGTGGGATCTCACCATGCTTCCTCTTTCCCCTAGCCTTCCGGTTCTCCAGGATGCTCTAGTATGTCAGACGGTACCCCAAGAGGGAGGGGGCATCCCTCCCCTTACAGCTCAGTAGGCTTGTGATTGGGCCATCCGAAGTTTGCCGCCTCAGCTCACGGGAGATCTGGGAAATATCTGCAGGAAAGTGAGTGTCACCAGAGAATAAAGGCAAAAGATAAGTGGAGGTAGAGAGGCTCCGAACTGGGTTTTCCGGACTCGTGGGAGTAGGGTATCAGCCTACAGCCTCCGAACCAAAGTTATAATCAACGAACAATTGGAGGTATACGTTGTCCCATCGCTCAAAATCCAAAAGCCTCAAGATGACATCCTCATATGGTTTGTGGGCAGCCAGGAAGTATCTTCCATATGTTCGATTCCGAGAAAGCGAGAACAAGCCTAAAACATCCGCCAATGTGAATTCCAAGTCATTCATCTGGAACAGCTCCTAGATATAGTCGATTGTTCGATAGCTATAGATCGAAAACTAGCTGGGTGAAAGACTGAATATATACAGGAAAGACCACAAAAGCAGTGGAAGGGGGAATTTCAACCCCCTCAGTTATGGTCATGAGAGGAACAATTATGCATTCCCCCGAAAAAGTGACATCCGACTCGACCATCGCGAGGGCGATGGTCGATGGGATCTTGAATTGCCGATAGAAGTTGTCAACTCCACTCTGCCCACTATAGAAGAAATTAAGGTAGGGCACCACCGATCACTCACAACAGCTCTGCCAGAGAGGCTGGCAATGTCTCCACGCATGAACCCAGGGCAAACGTCCTACATGAATTCAACCAGACTGAAGGATTCATCATTAGAGAAATGGGCAACAATCTGGGTTTGCCGATGCACCCGAGGCTGCTGTGACTGAAGGACCTCCGGCATCAGATTACCAGATGGTTCAGCTACTCTGGAATTTACTTCGAAGGAGGAGTCGTCAGAACTAAGCCTGAGCAATGTGTCGGACTCCGTACCTGTGCTTGTCTGAGAATCTAGGATGATCACTTGGTCCATGTTTTGCAGATCCACAGAATACTAAAGTAAAAGACCAGGAGCACTGCAGAGGATCAGAAGATAAGTTAAAAGTCCCAGAGGATCAAGCCCATCACTCTATTTATAGGACTGGAGACAGGTACAAGCACATCTGTCTGTCATTACTTTTGCAAAAATCCCAATGAGCACAATTTGACCCGCTAATCAAAAGACGACACGTGGAAAGACAACTCTAGCAGCAACAATGTTATTACTGATGTCCTTCGCATAATGAATGCCAATCCAACACGTGGCGAAGAATGGCACGACTCCAGAAGGAGCTAAACTCACCGAAGGAGAGCGTCCGACCCATCCACTTCAATCTTTCCCAAACAGATTGGAAAAGATTGAGGGGCTATTGTAGTAGCCGGACTCCAATCCGGTCGGCACGGATCCATTTTACCGGACAACCCAGCTTATCTGGACCCAACCTCAAGCATCTCACGGAGAAAACCAGGGCCATCGGCCTCACGAACCTCTAACACACATTTCATCTGCGTGACCGAAGGACGGAATTTGCAGTTCATCATGCAAACCTTCTGCAATCAAAGAAGACTATCTGGATATCCGAAAGAGCCAGCCAGGGCTTCCAGCCTCACGGCGCTATGAACATCTCACTTATGCATCTGGTTAGATCCGGGTACAATAATGGATCTCTTGTGATCGAAGCATCTCTGGAGAATGGAGATCGTCGGTCAGCCGACTCCCTAAACCTCCTGCTACCATGTCGGTCGGTTGAGCAATGCGTGATTTCCTTGTGGCAATGCACATCTCCCATCCGACCGACCGTTCAACGGTGGGTCCACCCGTCATCAGTAACACAAGATGAAGTGCTCCATCCAGATGCTCACGGTCCCACCATCCGCACGATGACCTGGCCCGCTAATTGTAGCAGCCCAGTTGGCCCATCATATGCACTATTAGTGCCGATGTCATCTGTAGGGACCAGCGATGCGCGCCCCATATGCCATCCTTGGGCTCCAAGTCAGGTTCTCCCCTATAAATACTCAATTGAGGTACTGTTCAAAGGACTTTTGGTTCCCTCTCTCCGAACCTCTCTATTTACAGTCATTCCCTCCTCTTTCGACGACTACTGACTTAATCTTCAGAGGCCCCATCCGGTCACTACCGACCGATGGGCTCTAACCCTTGTTTTCCAGAAGCCAAGCAGGTGGATCCCATTTGTTCTTGCAGGTCAGCCCACACCAAGTTCGAGTTAGGTTGTCGACCGCTAGGTTACCGAAAGAGCTCTGTCGAGGACCAGGCAGTCTGAGAAACAAGTACCATAGGGATCATGACCAGGTGGTCATTGGGTTATATCACACCATCTTTATATTGTTGGGGTCGCTCCCTAAATGACTGGTACCGTGAAGAGCAAAATGAAATTCATATTGGAATGTCAAATAGAAACATAAGCTATGAGAACGACCATACTCTTGAAAATGACTAATAAACGAAATGGAAACACAAACTATGGGAACGACCATAGGCTTGGGAAATGATTTATAAACGATAGAGGCCACGATATGATCTTTGTAGGCTAATGAGCCACATGATTACTATGTTAAGAAAAAGAAATGAATTTGATCACTGATTTATCCACGAAAACTAGTAACTCTGGCATATCTTAATTCACTCTATCATAATGCTTATGCATTTTCTCTAAAAAATTTCAGCAGGGCATGAGGAGGCTTATCTTGGAGGCATAGAAGATAATCACTTTTACTGTACTCTTTTGATTGTAAATGCCATTATGAGCCTCAACTGTTGTAAAAGAAAATTGTGATAATGAAATCGTATGCACTCTTTGGGTATTTGTTCACGCTTCTGCTTTTCATTTCACGTTGTGTCATGTATGTAATGAGAATTCAACTGAATGGATCTGAATGACAAGTAATGATCTCCCCTGCTATGTATTTACATTGTTTTAAAAAAAAATAGTTTGGAAATCCGGGGCGCGACACACTCTTTTATGGTGTTCTGTGATTGGTGTGGTCCTAAATGTTCACTTGTCCAGCTGCGAGAGATATGATTTTTTTCTATTATCACTTAATAGGTGTGGTGAGTTGTGTGTGAGTTCATCTCATTTGATGTATTATAGTATGTTGTACTTAAGTTTGTGGGTTGGTCTAGAGCTTTATTTTGCCTAGTTTTTTGAGCCTAGTATGTATCATATATGCACTTTTATTGTATCTACCCACTCCTGTCCTGTACAATATTTTCCATTTTGGATACCAAATCCCATTGGACTTCTCAAGGGGTCACCCATCCTTGGACTACTCCAGGATGAGCACTATCATGTCCTAGAATTTTAAAGTGATTTTGGAATGATTTAAATGATTTTGTCATTATTAAAAATGAGTGATTTTCCATAAATAAAATAATGCATGTGTTGGGCCATGCCTTAACATTGGTGAATTTAAAGTATGAAGGGATTTAGAGTTGATTTGGTAGTGCTTGGAGCTGCTTTGATAATTGAAATGTCATTTGGGGTCATATTGATAGAAATTAGAAGTTGGTTTGGTTTGGGTGCATCTATGGAAATTTGCTTGTATTTCTGGAAGTAGGATGATAGGCTGTGTCAATGAACCCTTTGAGTTTCTGGAAACTAGGTGAGGTAGACCAACCCTTTGATCTTTCGGAAATTGGCAAGAGAAGGGAGTGTGGTTGGCTTGTTCTTCTGAAAGAAGATGAGTATGGGTTTTCCGGAAGTTGAGGAAGAAGGTAGGAGGGGTTGGTAATGTTTTTCCAGAAATATGGGCTGTGAGATGGCTTGGGATTTCTGGAAATAGGTTTCGAGCTTGCAGGAGAAGGATAAGGAAAGACCTGGGTTTGAGTTTTTGGGTTTGGATCTGTCTCTGATTGTGAGATCATCTATATATGTTTGGCACACTCCGAATCCATATCTCAGATCATGGATCTACATTTATTCGTCATATACCAGGCCAATTGGGCTAACTCTGGATCTCCTTTTAATCATTTGAGAACAGTGTCCCCCGGAAAGAACGGTCTCACTCAGACTCCAGACCCCTGTGATAAACGGTGATCGGGCCTTAGGTTTTTAAACTTCCAGGCCTCCGGTAACAAGCACCGGATCACATTCCAATTGGCTAAAAAAACCCACAGGAGGGACTCCCTATTTATCAACACTTAGAAATGCCGATCAGTCAAGGCAAAAGGGGTTCAGACCAAAATGATCCGATTCACAATGTCTTTATTACAATTTATACAAAATAATATTGTCGAAGTCCGGCATTCGAAAATCAGAGCTATACTACTCTGGACCTGCTAGCTGATCATGAGACGGTCTGGTAGGGGGCTCCCTGTCCGGCATTGCAAACATGGGGACCTCCGGGACTGGAACAGGTACGTCAAGTCAGAGAGATGAATCACCTGGAACCGCCACTACATCCAACGCCCAGAGGCATTCCTCCTTGAAGGCTACATTGAAGCCCCACTTGTAGCTGGTTCCATGAGCTTTAGAACAGAGCTTGACCACTTGCCTATGGTATCCCTCTTCGGCATCCTTGAAACCCTCTCCGTAGCCTTTAGCATCGGCATCAACGACAACGTTCTGGACCCCCTCTTCGATACCTTCTTGTGCCTTCCAGAGACCATCCTCAGCTTCTGCAAGGCTCTTTCTCAACTGATTGGGCTCCACCCATACATCAACTAGCTGCCAGAGGAGTAGGTCCTTTTGAGCTCTAAAGTCTTCGATGACGGACTCCATCTTCAAAGCTCAGACCTCCTACTTGACGACCTTTTGGCATAGTGTGCGGAAACACTCGTATGATAAAGAGACGGCCATGCCAGCCTATAAGAATTGAATTACTATTAACAGATGCTCCAACAGAAACCCCCACCCGGAATAAGTCAAAGATACCTTTACAAGATTCGCGCCAGCATGCTCGAAGATATCTTTCATGCCGGCCTGCATGGCTCCCATGTCGCACAACATGCTTAATCCCTAAAAGAGAGGGTATGCAATCCCTGGATCGACATTGACACTATCCGACATCATAATGGACTTCCCTCTGGAGTGATAGAAACAAGGTGCCCACAACTTTGGGATGCTCAAGGCGGCCGGTGACGATACTACATCCTGCCTTGTGTCGCGTCCCACATCAACCGGACCGTCTCCCTCAGAGCAAGATGATTCCACCTTCACTTTGACAAGTGTCGGGGATACATCTTCACCCGGAGCATGCTCGGGGACTAGAGGGCACCACAGGGCTTCCCTGAAATTGGTTCCAGGGTTCCTCTCCCTAGTCGCCTAAGATTCTTCTACAATAAATTTTGAGAAGCTGGTTCTCCGCCGGATATGTGCAGGCTCTTACCGACTGGCAAGAGCGGGTGGGATCTCACCATGCTTCCTCTTTCCCCTGGCCTTCCGGTTCTCTAGGATGCTCTGGTACGTCAGACAGTACCCCAAGAGGGAGGGGGTGTCCCTCCCCTTACAACTCAACAGGCTTGTAATTGGTCCATCCAAAGTTTGTCGCCTCAGCTCACAATAGATCTGAACAATATCTGCACGAAAGCGAGTATCACCAGAGAACAAAGGCAAAAGACAAGTGGAGGCAGAAATGATCTGAAATTGGGTTTCCTGGCCTCGTGGGAGCAGGGTATCGGCCCACAGCCTCCGAACCAAAGTTATAATCACCGAATAATTGGAGGTATACGTTGGCCCATCGCTCAGAACCCGAAAGCCTCAGAATGACATCCTCGTATGGTTTGCGGGTAGCCAGGAAGTATCTTCCGGATGATCAATTCCGATAAAGCGAGAACAAGCCTAGAATGTCTGCCAGTGTGAATTCCAAGTCATTCATCTGGCACAGCTCCTATATATAGTCGATTGTTCAATAGCTATTCACCGAAAACTAGCTGACTGAAAGCCTGCATGCATACAGGAAAGACCACAGAAGCAGCGGAAGGGGGAATTTCCACCCCCTCAGTTATGGTCATGATAGGAACAATTATGCGCTCCCTCAAAAAATGACGTCTGACCCGACCATCGCGAGGGTGATGGTCGATGGGATCTTGAATTGCTGATAGAAGTTGTCAACTCCACTCTGCCCACTATAAAATAAATTAAGGTGGGGTACCACCGATCACTCCCAACGGCTCTCCCAGAGAGGCCGACAATGTCTCCATGCATGAACCCAGGGCGAGCATCCTGCATGAATTCAACCAGACTGAAGGATTCATCATCAGAGACATGGGCAATGATCTGGGTTTGCCGACGCATCCGGGGATGCTCTGGATGAAGGACCTCTGGCATCAGATTACCAGATTATTCAGTTGCTCTAGAATTCACTTCGAAGGAGGAGTCGTCAAAACTAAGCCCGAGCAATGTGTCGGACTCTGTACCGGTGCTTGTCTGAGAATCTAAGATGATCACTTGGTCCATATTTTAAAGATCCATTGAAGACTAAAGAAAAGGACCAGGAGCACTGCGGAGGATCAGAAGATAAGTTGAAAGTCCCAGAGGATCAAGCGCATCACTCTATTTATAGGACTGGAGACAGGTATAAGCACATCTGTTTGTCATTACTTTTGCACAAATCCTAGTGAGCACAGTTTGACCCGCTAATCAAAAGATGACACGTGACAAGACAACTCTGGCAACCACAATGTTATTACCCCTGTCCTTCGCATAATGAATGCCACTCCAACACGTGGCGAAGAACGGCACAACTCGAGAAGGAGCTAAACTCGCCGAAGGAGGGCGTCCGGCCCATCCACTTCAATCTTTCCCAAACAGATTGGAAACGATTGAGGGGCTATTGTAGTAGCCGGACTCCAATCCGGTCAGCATGAATCCATTCTACTGGACCACCCAGCTTATTCGGACCCAACCTCAAGCATCTTATGGAGCAAACCAGGGCCGTCGGCCTCACGGACCTCCGACATACATTTCATCGGCATGACCGAAGGACGGAATTGTCGGTTCATTATGCATACCTTCGGCAATCAAAGAAGGCTCTCTAGATATCCGAAGGAGCCAACCAGGGCCTCCGGCCTCACGGCGCTACGAACATCTCACTTATGTATCTGGTCAGATTCGGGTACAGTAATGGCTCTCTTGTGACCGAAGCATCTCTAGACAATGGAGATCCTCAGTCAGCCGGCTCCCTAAACCTCCTGCTACCACGTCGGTCGGTTGAGCAATGTGTGCTTTCCTTGTGGCAATGCACATCTACCGTCTGACCGACCGTTCAGCGGAAGGTCCACCCGTCATCAGTAATACAGAATGAAGTGCTCCATCCGGCCGTTCACGAGCCCACCATCCGTACGATGACCCATCCCACTAATTGTAGCAGCCCAATTGGCCCATTATGTGCACTATTAGGGCTGACTTCATCCGTAGGGACCAGCGATGCACGTCCCATGTGCCATCCTTGGGCTCCAAGTCAGGTTCTCCATATAAATACCCAATCAAGGTACTATTCAAAGGACTTTTGGTTCCCTCTCTCCGGACCTCTCTATTTAGAGTCACTCCCTCCTCTTTCGACGACTACTAACTTAATCTTCAGAGGCCCCATCCGGTCACTACCGACCGGTGGGCTCTAACCCTTGTTTTCCAGAAGCCAAGCAGGTGGATCCCATTTGTTCTTGCAGGTCAGCCCACACCAAGTTCGAGTTAGGTTGTCGACCGCTAGGTTACCGAAAGAGCTCTGTCGAGGACCAGGCAGTCTGAGAAACAAGTACCATAGGGATCATGACCAGGTGATCATTGGGTTATATCACGCTATATCATGACCAGGTGATCATTGGGTTATATCACGCTATCTTTATATTGCTTGGGGTCGCTCTCTAAATGACTGGTACCGTGAAGAGCAAAATGAAATTCATACTGGAATGTCAAATAGAAACATAAGCTATGAGAACGACCACATGCTTGAAAATGACTAATAAACGAAATGGAAACACAAGCTATGGGAATGACCATAGGCTTGGGAAATGATTTATAAACGATAAAGGCCACGATATGATCTTTGCAGGTTAATGAGCCACATGATTACTATGTTAAGAAAAAGAAATAGATTTAATCACTGATTTATCCATGGAAACTAGTAACTCTGACATATCTTGATTCACTCTAGCATAATGCTTATGCGTTTTCTCTAAAAAAAATTCAGCAGGGCATGAGGAGGCTTATCTTGGAGGCTTAGAAGATAATCACTTTTATTGTACTCTCTTGACTGTAAAGGCCATTATAAGCCTCAAATGTTGTAAACGGAAAATGTGGTAATGAAATCTTATGCACTCTGTGGGTATTTGTTCACGCTTCCGCATTCATTATTACTTTGTGATGGAATCCCTTAACTCGTTAATTTAGGCATTTGCGAGCTTGCTCGTTGGCCGATCATGACCCGTTTTGGATTGAGTCGTGACATATAGTGTATTTCGTAGTTAGGTCCGTGGTTTTTTACTTAAGGATTAATTGATCCTTAAGTGTTTTCCACGTATATCGTGTGTCTTTCTGCTTTGTCATTTTCTATTTTATTCCCGTTATTCATTATCTAGACTAGAATTGACTAATAATCTAAGAAGATATAGAACAAGGCATGTATTTTCTAAATTCAAAAAAAGATTTAAATTGGTCCAACATAATTTAAATCGCTAATCATATTCACTCCATCTAGTATTCGCGGGAGTTTCTGCACACTTTCATCCATCTTAGTCATACCAATATAACCTCTTGCATGGGATGAGCTCAGATAAAATGACATGACTTTTCCTTTAAACACGATTGGCCAAAATGGTTATAAAGAGATAAAGATGAAAGGATTCCAAGATTATCAAAACATTCTATCTTAACGAGATGAGGAGTTTGGAACCACTTAGGATTCTTTTGGAGCCAACGAGCTCCGGATGTTATGGAATTCAACTCTATCTCTACGATTATCCTAAATATTACACACGGTACAGAAGAAAAAGAGCTACACATACATACAGTTTAACGTTCATTATTGGATTCTCAATTCCCAAATAATACTCTATTGACTTGATCGTTAGATGAGTTTTGACATTCATCACAACGATGTCAACCCAAATCGTTTTCTTGTATGTCTTATTCAGTCGCCGGAACCGCTTCATCATAAACCGAATGCAAGAGAAAACAATTCCTGTAAACGAAAGTAGCCAACTTAGTACACATATAACAAGCATAGATTTAGTGATACAATACTTCTTGTACACATTTAATTATTGTGTTCTAAGAAAGCTAGCGACCCATTTCAATGCTTGCACAACTTATCATTGGCTCACCAGAACTTATCACTGGTTCACCACTAGGTACATGATACATTGGAACAGGCATCTTCATAGGCAGATTGGGCATTGGTGCCTCAAAATGAAGTACTTGAATCGCTTGCCTTATTGATGGCCTAAGGCTATGGTCAGGGTAAGCACACCACAGCCCAACAATCATCAAACACTCAGCTTCCTTCACATCAAAATTCAAACTTAGGCTCTCATCAACACCTGAAATAATTTTCCCTCTTCCATAGAGCTCCCAAACCCACTCCACCAGCCCTATTTGAGACTCTCCATCCCTCGGATTGACTGATTTTCTCCCACTCATGATTTCCAGCACCACCACTCCAAAACTGAAAACATCTGCCTCTTTACTTGCCTTGCCCGTGCTTATATATTCCGGTGCCAAGTACCCTAACGTTCCGGCTAAGCCAGTTGTTTGGGGTCCGAGCTCATGGTCCATGAGTCGTGCTAACCCAAAGTCACCAAGCTTGACATTGAAGCACGAATCTAGCATGATATTGCTCGACTTGATATCCCGATGCACCACGCATTGCTCCCACTCTTCATGTAGATAGAGCAACGCCGAGGCCAAACCAAGAGTTATTTTGTACCTCACAGCCCAAGTGAGAGGAATCTCCTTACCAAAGAGGTGAGCATCGAGGCTTCCATTAGTCATAAACTCGTAAACGAGAAGGAACTCGCCTCGATCGTGGCACCAGCCGATGAGTTGCACCAAATTCCGATGCCTCAGCCTACTTATAATCTTCACCTCAGTTATGTACTCCTTTTTCCCTTGTCTAGACCCCCTTGAAATTCTCTTCACAGCTACCTCCCTTCCTACATCATTTAAGTACCCTTTGTAAACACATCCAAATCCTCCTTCACCCAACTTTCTTTCGACAGAGAAGTTACTAGTAGCTGATACAAGATCTCTGTACAAAAATCTCCTTGGTCCAGCTCCTCTTTCTAGATCATCATTGATTGATGTCAAGTTAGTCTTCTCTGGCTCTTGGCATCGATCACGACTCCTTTTCCTTAAAACCATAGATGTAACTATCACCCCTCCGATAATCAAGACCCCCATTGAAACAGTGAGTCCAACTATTAGTCTTGTATCTTTCCCCTTCCTCCCACTTGTATCCAAACTTGACCTAAACTCCCATGATCCAAGGGTGTGTTTCTCCACATACTCCCCTGTCGCAGCCGAAAATCCAACCATGACCCACTCTGGTAGAATCTCCATCAGGTCAATTTTGTAAGAAATGCTTGAGTTTCCTTGGGAATTATTAGAGGTTCCCTCAGAAGACCAAGACACACTTAAATTCTTTGTACTGGCATTATATGTAATCCAAGCATCAAGTGTCTCTCCACTGTGCAAACTAAAGTTCCACGGGGTGGTAACAGACGACGCGATCGAGTTGTTGTTGATCCCAACATGCTGATACGGAGGATCCCATTCGGGATTTGGATACGAGTCAAACTCTACTACAACCATTTGGTTTTTTATGGAATGGATAGTTGTGGTGTTGAAAAGGCCTAGAAAACCACCAGCCGAGTTAGGGGGGATTTGGAAACCCACCGGAGCAAGGAAGAATCCGAGCCCGTGTCCATAGTTAGTTACCCCTTGGGTGTCAATAGTGAAGGAGTAATGGGTGGTGAAGTCAGAGAGGATTCCAGTTACGGAGTCCCATAACTGAACCCTCTCTGCATATGTCGCCCAACCAACACGACATAGATAATTTACGCCGTTGAATTCAATTGATCCATCTGACGCCACTGCATCTCCTTGATAGAGCATGGCGGTAGAGGGATCAAAGCTAGTGAATTTGAAATAAACTGGATTGGCAAATGGAAGAAGGAGAAGAAAGAAGATGAACACCTTGAAGAGACTAATATGAACACTTAGTGATGGAAATGAAGTTGGAATGTTATGGGCATAGGTAGACATTTTCTGAGCTAGTATATCATGATTTTTGACAC
>NMUG010005547.1:0-13074 GCA_002855965.1 Monotropa hypopitys | reverse complement strand
CACATATTGCCAACCAGGAATTTGTTCAATCATTCTCTTTAAACTAATGTGAAGCATGTGAAAATATATCATTTGAAGCATTAACTATCACAAGTCCAATCATGTATTTTCAGCCATCGTGTGAACAACTAAATAGGTTACATCAAAGTCCCAAAAATCTATCAACATCCAAGGCATACAAACATGTATCGTCAAGTAGGGGTGCAACCAAACAATCATCAACATCTAGCATGTAACATGTAAATCAACGATTCTATAAAGGAAAGGAATCTACACACTCACCAAAAATAAGCAAACGCAGCAACGAATCTAACGAATCACCTTAGAGGTCTCCGACTGGTCTCCTGTTATACATTTAAAAGCGTATAAGCATTTATTCTTAAATACTTAACATTTATTAAATACTTAATTATAAATTTCTGACTTCTTTTATCCTCTGCGATTTCTGGAATCCTCTTAAATAATGTTTAAGATTAATATAAAAATAATTATTTAATAAAAATAAGGTTTCCTCAAAATTTGCCAAACCAGTAGGACAACCGGTATACAACCGGTATACCGCCCGGCATGCCGGTCGGCATGCCGGTTAATACAATTTTTTGAATTTTTATTAAAACCCCAATTACATCCCTAAACCATACTACAAGGCCTCAAAGAAATCCCCAAAACATGGCCAAGGAAACCAAAGAGGAATGCCCAAACTCATCCACATAACTACGTCAACTTTAAACGGGCATAACGTTTGCTACGTAACTCCGTTTTTACATTATAATATGGCGTTGGAAAGCTCTCGACGATACACACAACTTTCATTTTTTGCCAAAATTTGAACTAGCCGGTATGAGACCGGTATGTAATATATATCTGTCCTCAAATCATACTCAAAGATGGGCTTCAAAAACAAACTTTAAATTACCCCAAAACATAATTTTTCAAAGTAGATCTAGAAAATCAGTGGCTAATCATGATTAGTAGATAAACCTTAATCTGGACTAATTGGTGTACAAAATTAAAAATCCAAACCGGTAGATATTACCTTTGAGATGTTAGGAACAACCTTTGTGAAGGATTTTCTTCCAAAAATCTTGATCCACACCTTGATCTAGCTATGTTCTTGAGCTCTCTCTCTCTAATCCTCTCTAGCCACCAATGATAATCTCTATAATCCTAATGAGAGTATAACCTCTCCATATATCCACCCTAATCAAAATTTTATTGATTATGACCCTATTGCCCTTCATTTAACCTTGTAACTACCATTGCATGCCATCCCTTCATTCCAATTAAAATTATATAAGTCTCTTATAATTATTATATAATGTACTTAGAATTTTATTATAAAAAGAGTATTTATTTTTAATCACCCATAAATATCAATCATTTTCTCTCAAATTTTTAATAATAATGGTTAATTGATTTTAAAATATTAAAAATAGGTACGGGTATTACACCGTCATATGCTCATCTGCATAAATGACGTTACCCGTACCTCTACAAAGGCCGTCGACGATGGAATCTCGTGCGGACGGTAGAACTCATCAATCCGAGGCATCCCTCCCTGAAAATAGTCCAGATAAGGACAGGGGTGATCCCCACTAGGTGCTTTGATTGGGCCTCCGACGGCCCTACTCGGTTGCCCCCAAGGCTATGTATGTGGGTTCACTTTCATTTGAGAAATGTCGGACGATATTGTTTCGTCCACCAACTTAGGGATGCCTCAAAGTGGGGGATTCCGAAGCCAAGTTTCCAGCCAAAGTAGACATCCTTGAGCTAACATCAGGGGCAGGCTCTTTAGATCTCGGCCCGAACAACGAATCCGAATCAGAGCTCGAAGTAGAAGAGATGATCTCGATCAGCTGATCTATGCTAAATGAAGAAAACACAATGATCGAAGGTTGGAAAGCTCTCCGGAGGTTCCGCGTGCATAAAGTAAGTACCGAACGTCCAACTGCAACAGCCTATTTATAGGCTCAGACCAGGTATGAGATACAATAATCAATAATTAATCTGTACACAAGTACCAAGGAAGGCCGTTTGACCAATGAATCGGGATGCGACACGTGGTGAAGCACTGGCGTCCGTATTTAATTATTCTCCTGCCACTATCAGTTGATATCAGTGTTAGCCCGAAAGAGCCATCCTTCTAAAGTGAAGCGGCCAGCATCCCAGGATCAATCTTTTCCAATGAAGTTGGGAAAGATTGGGGGCTATTGTAGTAGCCGGACCCTGGCCTTGAGGGATCGGATTCATCGCAGGGAGTCGCACTGTTCTGGACCCTGAGCATTCCGTGATGTCCTGAATCGTCGGCTTCACGGACCTTCGACAAATGCCCTTTATCCGGAGGAATGAACTATAGTCCCCTTCGGCAAAACATAATAAGCACTTCTAAGGGAGCGATACGGAGCTCAGACCTCATGATGCATTTAAAACATCCAAACAGAGCAAGGCTTGTCGGACGGGTAACCCCAGACCTCCGGCTGCTATGCCGATCGGTAGAGCATCATACGCAACCCTTGTAGCAAGGGTGTGGCTCTCGGCCGACCGACTACCTAGCGGAGGGTCCACCCTCCGGCAATGGCCCAACACTAAGTGGCTCGCCCACCCGCTTCGCAGATCCCTTATCCATACGACCGACCCAACCCACTGATTGCATCGGCCCATTTGGCCCACCACATGCACCATTCGGGCCCAGCATCGCTCGGGGGAGCCCACGACGCGCGGTTCACATGCCAATCTTGAGCCCCAAGCCAATCAACCCCTATAAATATCCCTAAAGGGTATTGTTCACAGAATCTGATCCCCGAAGAGTACCGTCCAGTCTAGTTGTCTTTTGTCTTCTTCCTCAAAAAAGAGACTAACTTAAACTTCAGAGACCTCATCGGTCACAACCGATCGGTGGGCATTAACCTTTATTTTATAGGAGTCAAACATGAAGACCTCTTTCTCTCTTTGCAGGGACCCACTCGAGCTTCAGGACCGAGCGTCGGCCTTTCAGCCGATTCCCATAGCCGGGGATTTACAATCCAAAGGCCCAGCTATCAGAAAGGCAGCTATCAAAAAGGCAGAAGAAGAAAATCAGCCACCACACATTGTGCCAAAGTTTTTGTGACCAAATATAATGTCATTATAGAATTTGTCATTAGTGATTAAAAAAGTTTACCCACAAATTATTCAACATTTAGTGGGTACTAATTATGTACTTTTTAATGACAAAAAGATATTAGTAACAAAAAAGTGATCGCAAAAATGTAATTTTTAGTAGTGATTGCTACAAAAATTAACACAATATGTTCTTATTTGCATTAATACAACTAACAAATTATACCCAATCGGCAATCCTTGATCTTTAAAAAATACACGTAACCTCTGAATGATTGGGATGGCGGAGCTCAGTAAAATATGCTCCCACGCTATTTCAAATTCTCACCGAGTTCACAACCTTATTTAGGAATTGTTGTAATGACTCTCATTTCTAAAGAGACTTAACAAACCAAACCCCAAAAGACCCCACATATCATAAAGGGTAAGTCTAAGTGCACATCCTAAACTCACACATCCCCGTGCACACTCTGCACGGGTGTGGCCCACACGCGCACATACCAAAAATCTGAAACAAAAGAAATGAGAGAGGCAGACTTCAAGTTGTCAATAGATCTTGCGACCGAGTTCCTAATGACGTAGTCAGCGTATGCGGAGCAAATTGCCCAAATAAAAAAGCATCCATACCAACTAGAAGTGCGCTTGATCGGCTTTCAGGGGGCTGGGCAGAAGGAAAAGAGGCTCCTAGTTAAAGGTAGCTTGTCTCGCCGAGAAGGTGAGAAGAGTTGAGAACAAAGTCTCGCCCGCAAGGTTGGGTAGGACTATTTTTTTTCTTCTCCCCAGCCTTTAAAGGAGTTAAATATTATTTTAAGTGATTCTACAAAAAATTAACTCAGACGAATAAAAAATATAATTTCTCAATTAAAATAATATTTAAAATTTAATTGTTGGATCAGATTTTTCTATGGAACTCGTACGGACTTCACATGACACTGGATGTAAATACAGGTGTGTAAAAAAGTGTATGTAGCACAGTCCTATCATAAAACGGCTCTCATTTTCAAAAATGGGTGAAAGCAACTGATAAGAGAAATAGGCCGAGACCTCAGCTCGGTGCAATGTGTAGAGGTCAGTCCAGATGTCCGCTCAAATATGGTCTATGCTCGTGGGCTCGGTCACAACTGAGCCGAGACGAGCAGAACATCCGAATGGGAAGAACTTCACAACGGTCATCTACATAATTGTTGGGGAGGATGTTCGTGCATGACCCCGTCAGAGGATACGTGGCTATATTTGCAACTGATGAGGGAAATAGGCAGAGACCTCAGCTCAGAGCAATGTGCAGAGGTCAGTCCAGATGTCCGCTCAAATATGGTCTATGCCCGTGGGCTCGGTCACAACTGAGCCGAAACGAGCAGAACATTCGAATGGGAAGAACTTCACAACGGTCATCTACATAATTGTTGGGGAGGATGTTCGTGCATGACCCCGTCAGAGGATACGTGGCTATATTTGCAGAGTGATCGCTGAGAAAGGCGGGGCATATTGGCACCGATATGGAAACTTCCATTTTCGGTTGAGGAAGATTAAGAAACCATCCAGACGCTCCCGCGTTTATCGGGCATGATGGCTAGGGTTTCCAAATCTTAACTATCAGGTATATAAAGAAAAGTTGGTAAAAGGAAAAGGTATGCATTCACTCTTACGCTCTTACACTTCGTCAATTCTCCTTCTTCCTTCTCAAAGCAATTGCTAACTTGATCGTCAGAGGCAATTCAGAGGCATTCCCCCTCTTAGGGCTTCTGAATCGTTCCCCCTTTGTAGGTCACAGCAATTCGGAGGCCCGATCGCGAGACGTCCCAAGTGCAATGAGCCGTGCTGGAAACTGACTCCATCAGTTGGCGCCGTCTGTGGGAACGAATTGTGTTGTTCGTTGGTGATAAGTTTCCAAATAGCTAATACACGATCGACCGCACATCAGAACACCCCAGAGGTAACCCCAGAGATGTTTCTGGCCATTCAGCGCCAGATCGAGTTGCTCACAAAAAACCTAGAAGAATCCCGTCAGGAAAATCAACTGTTGAGGGCTCAACAAAATCAACCACCTCTTCAATCCCCCCAAGAACAGAAGGAAAACCAGGAGCAGGTTGAAGACAGCGAGGAGGAATGAGAATCAGTCTTAGAATGTGGTGGACCCACAGGCTAGCGGCTCAACCAGGCGAGGAGCCAAGCCACCATTGGAACGACCAGATGAGGAACTTTTGGCTTCCATGAAGGCCCAGATTGACGGGATTTAGAAGCAAATCCAGGCGAAAGCCCCAGCGACTATTGAAGAGTTAGTACAGAATATTGATTCCCCTTTTTCTGTCAATGTCTTGAATGCCCCCTTGCCTCCTAAGTTTAAGATGCCCACGCTGGAATCTTTTAATGGCACCTCTGACCCGTTAGACCATCTGGAGGCCTACAAGAACCTCATAACACTCCAGGCAGTCCCAAACGAAGTCATGCGTAGGGCCTTTCCGGTCACCCTGAAGGGAAGTGCATGCATGTGGTTCAACAAACTCAAACCGGGAAGTGTGGACAGCTTCAGAGAGCTGAGCCAGAAATTCGCGAGCTACTTCATCGCAGGATATCGTTATCGCAAGCATGATACTCATCTGCTTACGGTGTGCCATAAAAAGGGAGAATCTATGCGAGAGTACACCTCTCGGTTTACACAGGAGGCTATGTAGATAGAAAGTACGGATGATAAAATGGCGGTGGCGGTTTATATAGCAGGTCTGTGGTCGGGAACTTTATTGTTCAATTTGACACAGGATCCCCCACATGACATGGCCGAGCTACTGATGAGAGCTCAGAAACACATTAATGCAGAGGACGCTTTGAATGCAAGAAAAAATCGAGATGATGCGCCCCAGGGTCAGGTCTCGGTGTAGCAGAATCATATCGAGAAAAGACAGAAAGACCCTCCGAAAGGGTCCTTCTATGAGCAGAAGGGCAAGAGGACTGATAGAAGTAGTTCGCCAAGGAGGGGATCTTCCAGAAGAAGTCCCCATCGAAGGACTGGTGGGCCACCGAAAAGGCACAGAAATTATACCCCCTTATAGCCTCTGCCGAGTACATCATGGATGACCTCAGGGATGACCCTGACCTGAGGTGGCCATCTCGGCTAAAAACTAATCCCGATAAAAGGCCCAGAGATAAGTATTGCCGCTTCCATTGTGACCACGAGCATTACACCAACGATTGTATTGATCTTAAGGGGCAGATTGATGAGCTTATTCAGAGGGGGAGGTTGCAGAGGTTCGTATGGAAGGCTGAGCCGAGGACTCAGCGCAGCAGGCTGAGATGAGAAGATTAGGGTAGGGTCCCCGAGAACAATGAACCGATCGTAGAAATAAGGGTGGTCTATGGAGGGTCTGTTGGAGGTGGAGAATCCAATTCGGCTCAGAAAGCTCACCTCAGGAGATTAAGGATAGAAGATCCTATGGAGATCTATACAGTAGGGAGACAGCCCAAATGTTCAAGGAAAGAGGATCCTCCAATTGTTTTTTCAGACGAAGATGAGAAGGGGACAGTCTATACCCATGACGATCCCCTGGTGGTCTCTATGATTGTGGCTAATTTCAAAACCAGGAGAGTACTGATTGACAGTGGAAGCTCAGCTGACATCCTCTTCCTTCATGCATTTGATCAGCTCCAGTTGTGAAGAGATCGTTTACGGCCAATGACGTCGCCACTGGTGGGATTCGCTGGGGACACAGTGTATCCAAAGGGACAAATAGCTTTGCCCGTGACCTTGGGAGAAGAAGGGAAACAAGTTACACAGATGATCGATTTCTTGGTGGTGGATGCCCCTTCGGCCTACAACGCTATAGTGGGCAGGGTACTCCTTAACAAGGTTAAGTTTGTTATATCGACGTTCTACTTGAAGGTGAAGTTCCCAACCCTGGGTGGAGTGGAAGAATTGAAAGGAGATCAGAAAGCAGCACGGGAATGTTATAACTTCTCGGTCAAACACCGCTATGAAGCCATGGTACTGGAAGAGCTGGACGTGAGAGACGAACAAAGACTTGTGCATGGCAAACTAGTCGAGCAGTTGGTCTCCTTGGCAATATGGCCAGGTCATCCCGACCAGACAGTCCAACTTGGTACTGGGCTAACCACAAAGGAGAAGGTCAGATTCATCGAGCACTTGAGGAAGAGCAAGGATATCTTCGCCTGGAGCCATGAAGGCATCCCAGGCATTGATGCTAGAATAACAACACATCGCTTGAACGTCAGCCCTGAGCATCGTCCAGTCAAACAAAAGAAGAGGGTGTTTGCACCCGAAAGGAACCAAGCAGCTGCCCAGGAGGTAGCTAAACTATTGCAAGCGAAATCAATCAGGGAAGCCCAATACCCAAGTTGGATCTCCAACGTGGTTATGGGAAAAAAGCAATCTGGTTAGTGGAGAATGTGTGTGGATTACAAGGACTTAAAATAAAGCTTGTCCTAAGGACAACTTCCCTTTACCAAGAATTGACCAGCTGGTAGATTCCACATCGGGCCATGAACTGCTGAGCTTCATGGACGCCTTCTCAGGCTATAATCAGATTAAAATGGAATAAGACGATGAAGAGAAAACTTCTTTTCTGACTGATATGGGCCTCTACTGTTACAAAGTGATGCCTTTTGGGCTGAAAAATGCGGGTGCAACCTATCAGAGACTTGTTAACAGAATGTTCAGAGACTTGATAGGTGTGAGCGTTGAAGTCTATGTGGATGACATGTTGGTCAAAAGCAAGAGGCGAAGTGATCATGTGCAAGACCTGGACAAAACATTCCAGGTGCTGAGAAAGTACCGAATGAAGTTGAATCCAGCGAAATGCGCATTTGGGGTTGCATCGGGAAAGTTTCGAGGCTTCATGGTTTCACACAGAGGAATAGAAGCGAATCCCGAAAAGATTAGAGCAGTAATGGAGATGAAGCCACCAGCTACAGTCAAGAAGATCCAGAGATTGACAGGATACGTGGAGGCTCTCAATCGTTTCGTCTTAAGGGGTACAGATAAGTGTAACCCCTTCTTTAAAATTTTGAAAAAGTATTTCGAGTGGACACAAGAAAGCGAGCAGGCGTTCACGCAACTCAAGCATTACCTCCGCAATCCTCCCCTACTGAGCCCAGCAAAAGATGGGAGGAGCTTTTCCTATATATTGTGGTCTCTTCTCATGTTGTTAGCTCGGTGCTGATCCGAGAAGAAGAGGGGGTCCATCATCCCGTATATTACACAAGCAAAGCCTTGAGAGGGACAGAGACAAGGTATCCCAAGATTGAGAAAATGGCATTTGCGGTCGTGACTGCGGCAAGAAGGTTGAGGCCCTACTTTCAGTCTCATCCTATCATTGTATTAATAGACATGCTGTTGAGAAGAGCTCTCTTCAACCCTGACACCTCAGGCCGTCTGATCTAGTGGTCATTGGAATTGGGGGAATTTGATATAAATTATAAACCCAGGACTGCAATGAAGGGGCAGGCTGTGGTCGACTTCCTAGTGGAATACATCGTTCAGGATCCCGAGGTAGAGAGAGAAGAAAAGGAAGTCTGGCATCTCGGTGTTGATGGGTCGGTCACCAAGAATGCCAGCGGGGCAGGTTTGGTTCTCACAACACCAGAAGGGCAGAAGTTAAAATATGCGTTAAAATTCAACTTCAAGGCTACCAACAACTAGGCCGAATATGAAGCGCTTGTGGTCGGATTACAGATCGCCTAGATTATCGGGGTAATGTGTATAGAAGTGGTAAGCGACTCTCAACTAGTGGTGGGACAAGTCATCGGAGAATTTGAAGCCAAGGAGGAAACGATGGGAAAGTACCTTGATGTGGTAAAAATGCTCAAGGGAGGCTTCACCGAGTTTACCATTTCGCAAATTCCGAGATCCGAAAATCAAGGGGCAGATGACCTGTCTAAGATTGCCACATCAGAAGGGGAGTTAGTCTCTGAGGGAATTTTGATGCAAGAGTTAAACAGGTCGAGCACTGGGGTATGCGGCCAGGCAGTTTCGGCAATTGATTACTCAAATTCATGGGCCGCGCCAATTGCTTCTTACATTAGAACCGGAGAGACCCCAGAGGACAGAGGGGAAGCTAGAAAACTCAGGATCCGGGCAGCAAAATATGCTCTCATGGGCAACGTCCTATACAGGAGAAGCTTTTCGCTACTATACCTTCAATGTTTAACGATGTAAGAAGCATCCCAGATAATGCATGAGGTCCATGAGGGTATTTGTGGAATGCACTAGGGGGAAGGACCCTGGCATAAAAAATAGTAAGGTTGGGGTACTATTGGCCGACTATGCAGAAGGATTGCACCTAGGTGGTCCATAGATGTGACCCATGTCAAAGATTCGCCAACATCTCTCACAGATTACCGACTCAGATGAGTCCAATGAGGGCTCCTTGGCCCTTCGCTCAGTGGGAAATGGATTTTATCGGGCCATTACCTAAAGGAAGAAATCAACTACAATATGTTATAGTGGCCATTGACTACTTTATCAAGTGGGTGGAGGCTAAAGCATTGTCAACCATCACTGCCCATGTCACCATCTCATTCCTATGGCAGAACATCATATGCAGGTTCGGCTTACCGCGCGTTCTAGTGGTGGATCTGGAAAAGCAGTTTGATAAAGAGGATTTCAGAAAGTTTTGCAGCACCAAGGCAATTCATGTGCACTACACATCGAAGGCCTATCCCAGAGCTAACGGGCAAGCCAAGGTGACTAATCGAGAGATGAAAAAGGGATTAAAAAAGACTGAAAAGCGCGAAGGGAGACTGGCCAGAAGAGTTTCACTCTGTGCTGTGGGCATTTCGTACTACAGCAAGGACATCAACATGGGAATCTCCATATGCTCTATTTTCAGGGCAGAAGCCGTTGTCAGCTTCTCAATTACAGAACGACATCGCTGGATGACACCGAGAACAAGGAAGACCTGAGGACTGGGCTTGACCTGCTGGAGGAGAAAAGGGATATAGTAGCTGCGAAGAATGTCATTTACCAACGGCAGATGGCCAAGTATCATGATGCTAAAGTACGACCAAGATCGTTTCAAACTAGTGACCTCGTGCTTAGGAAAGCAGACCCTACCGGGAGGAAAGTCAAACAGCTACAGCCTAACTGGGAGGGTCCCTATAGAGTTTTGAGACACTCCAAGCTGGGGCATACAGGTTAGCAACACTCAAGGGAAAAGAACTGATTAACCCGTAGAATGCTGAACACCTCAAACGATATTACAAGTAAAAATCAAATTCGTTTATGTGTTTCCTCAACTTATTTTATTATCCTCATTTTTTGTATTCTTGAAACCAACTAGTAATCTGTTCGAAATTGATTATTGCCTTCCTCAATAAACTCTTGTTGCCTACAAAACCATTTTATCTGTCAAGGCCACTGAAAACGATACGGTGTAAAATCGTGCTAAGGCACTGCTCAGTTGATCATCTACGGCATAACTGAGCTCATGGCTAAGGCCATCGAAAGCGCTATGGCATAAAATCGTGCTAAGGCACTACTCAACTGATCAGCCACGACACAACTGAGCTCATGGCCAAGGCCACTAATCATGCTACGGCATAAAATTGTGCTAAGGCACTACTCAGCTGATCAGCCACGGTACAGTTGAGCTCATGGCCAAGGCCACTAATCATGCTACGACATAAAATTGTGCTAAGGCATTGCTCAGCTGATTAGCTACGGCACAACTGAACTCATGGCCAAGGCCACTAATCATGCTACATCATAAAATTGTGCTAAGGCATTGCTCAGCTAATCGGCTACGGCATAATTGAAGCTCATAGCCAGGCCATTAATCACACTACGACGTGAAATTGTGCTAAGTCGCAGCCCAGTTAACCAACTACAATACAGGTAGGAAAAAGAACATTAAATAGCAAGTGAAAAGCACAGGACACCTGCACACATCACTTGGGGGAGGGGAGAGAGACCACATAAGATAAAACGGGCCCAACATTGCAAAAATATTACCCAACATTATAAAAAGTCATAAAGTCATTACAATGTTATCAAAAACAAATCTCTTAATCTTGATTCTAGCCCTAGTTGATAATTAAAGCATCTCCAGGGGCTTCAACACCTCCCCGACCCTCCTGCAAGTCAGAACTCTGGGGAATCATGGCGATGTCCACAGTCTCATCAGTGGGTGCTGGAAGTTCCCCAACAGTAGCTAATACCCCGTGGCACTGGTATCATCTACCTTGGCACCCTCTCCATCATTCTTACCACTGTTATTGTCTTCAACGACCACCAGGAGGTTCGGATCCCCTTGGTGAACGTTAGGGACATTGATGCTTACCCCCATCTCATCAGCCATGGAGTAGAAAATGGAGAAATCCAAGTCAGGATAGTAGGCGGAGGCAGCCTCTTTCATTGCATCAACACCCTCATCAAAATAATGTTGAATTCTCTGTTGAAACGTGTCTGACCTAACCATCATAGTAGCTATAGTCGCCGCCATATCCTCTTTCATTTGCAAAATGGCTCTAACACCAAGTATTCTTCGATGACTTTTTCATGATTGGTCACGGACTATTTCACCTCAAGAGATAAAAACTTGTTTTCCCAGTCATTGGTCTTAGCTCCGGACTGCTCGATAAGTTCTTTATTGCGCTTTAGCTCGTCGTTTGCCTTGTCCAAAGCCATGTTGGTCGAGGCCAGGCTCAGCACACCGACATCCCGAGCAGTCATCAACTCCCCAATTAGGACATCTGATGCCTCCCGTGAATGCTGGATCTTACTGAGATCCTTGCTCATGGAGACATTGTCAGCAATTAAGATCCGATTCGTTGTCTCCAACTCCGCTTTCTCATTGGAGAGCATTGTCACCTGCTTGCCCAGAAATTCCATCCGAATTATGGCCTGTAAAAGAGAACGCCATTAAAATTTGAGAAGGGCAATAAGGTCGAGAATAATAGAAGATAACCCCTAAATCTCATACCTTTCCAAGCTCAAACAAACCAGCCTTATAGAGGTTTGTGAGGTCAGTAGCCGACATAACTCCGATATCAGTAGGCTGGGAAAAATGCGTCATCTTCTTCATTATCATATCCGGATCAAGGAGACTGGAAATTCCATCGTCGTGCTTGTGCAAAGGAACATCTATCCCAGTCTCGGCTCAAGTTGAGGGGGCAACAGGAACTGGAGGGGGAAGCAGACCGGTCATAGGTTTCTTCCCCTGAGCTTTGTTGAGAACCACCACAGGAGAGGAGGCCTTTTTCGAATGAGAGGCTCCTTCCTTTATGACGACCCCTTTTCTGGGGGCTGTTACGCCCAGAATGGCAGCTATGTCAGCCTCCTCGTCTGCAACTTTTCTCTTCCTCGAAGGGCGCCCGGGAACCTTCGAAGCGGCAGGCTCCTATTGCTTCGACATCTCTGGGAACAAAAGCTCAAACTGGTCAGATTGTCATGTTATTTAAAAGATGCAATGAGAGTCGCTCCGAAGCTTGGATACCTCTTTCTAATGCAAGGGCCTTGTTTCCTACTTTCGGACCCAGAAGATGGGTGGCCAACGATTCTGACGAAACAAGAAGGGAATACTTGTGTACCGGATGACCGCGTGCCCTTGTCACCTCTTCTCTCTTCTTTTTAGATACGTTCACGTGCTCCCGACCTGCTACATTATAGAAAAAGAAGTAAGGATTGCATACGACAGAAGTGTACTTCGAAAATATGTGTACATCCAAAAAGGAGGTCAGGAGATCACTCTCGACGGAATGGAAACCCCACTGCCCGCAAATGGGAGAGACTTTCTGTCACGACCCGACCCTAATCGGGGTCCATGACCGGCCAACGAGCAAGCTCGCAAAGGCCTACTAATATCGAGTTTAGGGATTTCATAACAATAATATAGCGGAAGCGTTGATCAATACCCAGTGTGCATGATTATATTAATATTCCCAAGTTGATACAACAAAAAGGAGGCTTATAAACTGCCTCTACAACAACAGAAAGATACATTAAAAGAGGTGTAATCGAAACGGGAA
>NMUG010005546.1:0-13074 GCA_002855965.1 Monotropa hypopitys | reverse complement strand
AAATCATCGATAGAATCGATGATTCATTTTCTTCGCCAAATCAGAATATATGAAAGAGATTACATCGCTGTGATGTAAGAAAGAAATAAATATATCTGTATACCTTGACGGAATTACAATTGGTGGAGGATAATTTCGACGATTTTGATTCGTACGATTATATTAACGTATAGTATTCGGGCGGCGCCCCTACTAATATGAGACTATAATCCCAAAGCGATGACCGAGACTTTCCTAAAATGAAGTGAGAACTTCTGTACAATGATTTAAAATGTAAAATTTCAGAAAGAAATGGATGGTTTGACGGTATTTCGGCAGCAATTCGGCAAGTCTTTAGGGTTTTTCGGTTTATCGGAAAGGGTTTTGCTTGAGATTTGGATTTGGATTTTGATGAATTGGACTTTTGGTTTCTGGAATATGTATGTGAGGACTGATTTAGAAAGGTTTTGGATGGATGGAAATGGCTAGGATGAGTTTTAAGAGAGTTTAGACATGATTTAGGCTAGGTAGGATGATTTTTGGAAGTAGCAAAGGTATTATGTTTGGAATAGAATATTGAGAGAATACTTACACAGGGGTTTAACACTTCTAGATCTCTCTCTCAATGGCCAAGGAGTGTCCTCCTTAAATAGATAGTTGTCGCACCTATAGGTACGACAATGACGTCAGTATTGAACCAGCTCCTTTGGCTGGTAGCTGGGGTAGTTTGATCCACTTTTGGATGGATTTGGATGGCCTATTCGGGTTCCAAACAGCATCTCCCTATTTTAGGGAGAGTTTTAATTTTGAATTTCTTTTAAATTCCCAAAATTCATATACTGCACTGCTCTGAACAGAAGTCTCCGAGCTGCCTGCTCTACAGCGCCGCGGGCCCTGTTGCTAAGAAAACTGATGCCGCCACAATTTTTATTGGCTCGAATCATGAATTTTAAAATTGTTGCCACTAAAATCAGATGACGTTTCCAGTACCGCATGCTTCCCGGCCTGTTTGCTTTAAACAAAATCTTGCGGTTTACGCTCGTTTTACCGACATGAGATAATTCGTCGAAACTGACCCGCAGTAAATCTCTGCCTTTTCGCCGAGACTCCATAAGAAATTGGTTTAGAGATTTCCGATGTTGGTTCGTGTTTTTATGATGCTTTGAACGAAATGGTGTTCGGATCCAACTAAATCCCACATTTTTACCTGATAGCATTGGTGATCACGCAGACTTCTTAGCAATGAATTTACTATCGAATTTCCAATGAGAGATTGAATTTTGGATCTTCGTGCAAATTTCTGTTGATTCCGGTTTCAAATGCATGCTGTCTGTCGGCTTCTTCGGTGTCTGTTTGCTGTTTGTCGCGAATTGCACATTATTTTGAAAATCCGACTTCGGATAAATGTTCCTTGTTACTTTACTAATGTTTGTTCATCGGTAAGTCATTCGAACTTGTTGCCGGAGTTGCTTGTGAGAAGGCTCGGACACTTCGAAAATGTGTTTTGACTTGTTTTGAGTCTAGTTTGACCGGCTCGAGGATTGATTTGATCCATTTCGGAATTGACTTGATTGACTTCAGGTGGTGAGACAAAATAGGGTATCAACACGATGCTTCACATGATGTACATTTTTTGTGATAGGTGTAAAATCTTAGATACTAGTGGTGCTTGCTTTGTCAAGGGCACACACTCTTTCGACAATTGCTATTGTATTGAAATGACTCCCTCGGTTGCTTGCAACCGTGTTTTACTTGATGACGTAGAATTATGGCATCAACATTTGGGTCATGTGAATTTTTCAGATTTCGTGGGATTCCTAAAATCCATAACGGTAAAGGTCTTGTGTGCGGCAATTGTATGAAAGGAAAACAATCTAAGAGTCGCCACATTAAGACTAACATTATAGGAACCATGAAATGTCTAGAACTTATTCACATTGACCTTATGGGACCCTCTCGCACTACTAGCTTAGGTGGTAAGAAATATATTTTAGTTATGGTTGATGACTTCTCATGTTATTCATGGGTCAGTTATTTGAAAGACAAATCAGATGCTTTCACTTGTTTCAAAATTATTTGTAACCGAATCCAAAATGAAAAAGGATATAACATCATTAGAATGAGAAGTGATCATGGAAAAGAATTTGAGAATTTCGAAATAGAAAAATATTGCGATAGTATTCGGATTAAACATGAATTCTCTGCTCCTCGTACTCCTCAACAAAATGGGGTCGTGGAGAGGAAGAATCGCACCATACAAGAAATGGCACGTGTCATGCTTCATTCTAAAAAGGTCCCAAGAAATCTTTGGGCTGAAGCCATTAATACGGCTTGCTATACCATAAATCATGTTTATACTCAACCCGACACTTATCAAACTCCGTATGAGTTATGGTACGGTAAAAGGCCGATGGTCAAGTATTTTCATACTTTTGGTAGCAAGTGCCATATTTTGAGGGATAGCGAGTTACTTGGTAAATTTGACTCCAAGAGCGATGATGGTATTTTTCTTGGATATTCTACTTCGAGTCGAGCTTATCGAGTTTTTAATCTCTGTACTTCTACTTTAGTGGAATCCTCAAATGTTGTGATTGATGATACTTCCATTGATAGCAATGATAAATCTTCTAATAATGATGATATATTCTCGTGGGAAATATTTGAGGTTGATTCTAGTACTCCTTTTTATACCTCTTCGGATGAGGAAAATGATATTGATACCCCTTACTCTTGATGAGGACTCTTTACCGGGTCATATTAATGAGGGAGAAACATCGGATCCTTACCATGGTGAGTTGCAACCTTCATCTAGAACTTTACATGACCATCTGATTGACCAAGTTATAGGAAATGTTAGTGATCCCGTGTTGATACGTAGACAAAATAGAAACGTTGTTCATTACGTTTTCTATACATCGTCCCTAGAACCAAAAAGAATAAAAGAAGCTCTAAAAGATGAGTATTGGGTAGATGCCATGCACGAAGAATTAGAACAATTTGAACGAAATAGAGTTTGGACTCTAGTGTCTCGTCCTTCACACACGAATGTTATTGGGACAAAATGGATCTTTAAAAATAAGAAGGATGGTGATGGTATAATTGTTAGAAATATCGTCTAGTTGCCCAAGGCTACTCTCAAATTGAGGGTATAGACTTTGATGAAACATTTGCCTTGGTAGCTAAATTAGAGTCCATAAGACTTTTACTTGCAATTGCCTCTCACCTTGGGTTTAAACTTCACCAAATGGATGTTAAAAGTGCATTCTTAAATGGTGACTTGAAATAGAAAGTATATGTAGAACAACCCAAAGGATTTATCGATACACACTTTCCATCTCATGTTTTTAAGCTAAGGAAAGCCTTATATGGCTTGAAGCAAGCTTCCCGTGCTTAGTATGAGCGTCTCACCGACTATCTCTTGAATACCGCCTTTGTTCGAGGGAGAGTTGATAAAACTTTATTTTTGAAAAAGATGGAAAATAATCTTTTAATTACACAAATTTATGTGGACGATATCATTTTTGGCTCGACTAGTGATAGGCTCGCTCTTGAATTTGGTTCTCAAATGTCACATGAGTTCCAAATGAGCCTTATGGGGGAATTGACTCATTTCCTTGGTTTTCAAATTAGACAAGTGAGTGATGGAATCTTCCTAACTCAATCCACTTATGCCAAGGAGTTGGTCAAAAAAATTTGTCTTGATAACGCTAAATCTATTAGATCCCCTATGAGCACTAGTGAAAAACTAGGAAAGGATAGTTTTGGTGCTAGCATAGATCCTACCTTGTATAGGAGCATGATTGGTAGTCTCCTTTATCTCACTGCTAGTCGTCCGGATATTGCTTTTAGCGTGGGTGTTTGTGCTCATTTTCAGTCCGATCCCAAAGAATCACACTTAACGGATGTAAAATATATCATTAGGTACATTAAAGGCATTGCTTCTCTTGGTTTATGGTATCCTAGTGGTACTAGTCTTGATTTGGTTGCCTATTCCGATGCCGATTGGTCCGGATGTGCCGATGACCGCAAAAGTACATTGGGTGGTTGTTTCTATCTTGGGCATTGTTTAGTTTCATGGCATAGTAAAAAGCAAAATTATGTTTCATTATCGACGGCCGAGGCGGAATATATTTCGGTCAGAAGTTGTTGTACATAATTTCTTTGGCTTAAGCAAATGCTCATCGATTATGGTTTTCCAATCACCACTACGACTATCTTTTATGACAACACGAGTGCTATTTGCATATCAAAAAATCCCGTTCAACACTCTCGTACTAAGCACATTGACACTAGACATCACTTTATTAGAGAGCTTGTTGAAGAATGGATAGTTGCACTAGAATTCATCCCCACTCTAGATCAAAGAGCCGATATATTCATAAAACCTTTAGATTCAAATAGGTTTGAGTTTCTTAGAAAAACAACTGGCTTGATCTCTTTCGATGATTAGATGGAAGGGGAGTTAGAATTCTTTTGTTAGTGTATTTTTCTTTAGTGCATGCTTAATGATTGCACATGTCATTTTTTTGATTCATGTCATTTTTTATGCATATTTGTTATATTTTATGCATATCATGTCTCCTCACATGTTTTTGGCTTTTATTTCAGCTTTTCAAAAGTTTTCCTTCCTCTAGATGGCTTCCGTGTTGGATACGTATCGGACACGCCGCAACTTTTTGTATTCCCTATTGTCTTTCCGGACAAAAAAGGGGGAGAAAACGTTGAGGAGGAGTTCCTATTGAGCTAATAATATTTTCTGCAGGTTTTGGGGAGATTGAAAAAGTTTTTGAGCCTATGTCATGGCTTATATGGTTTATATTGGCTAATGCTGTGTTTGCAGGGCTGTTTTGGAAGAAATATTCTTTGTCTTCCTTTTTGCTTATGTCTAGTCCTTGTATATTTTTTGTTATTCTAATTTGTTGCCTTACAGGTGTCCTTGTTGCAGCTTAGATCTTAGGATCTTAGCTTGTTAGGCCTTGTAGCTAAATAGTTTTTCTATTTGGCTTGCCTATTTTAGCCATTTTGTTTTACTTGTTGTTTTTGTTTTGGAAAATTCAAAGGGGGAGATTGTTACTGGCTTTTCATGTTGGCTATTTTCTGGAACCTAATCAATTTAGTAGAATCTTTGTACATGATCTTCTTTTGATCTTATTTTAGTTTAGTTTGGGGTAGTATAGGTAGATGCTCCTATTTCCAAGCTTGGAAGATTCGGATGCGGCTTATTCGGCATCAAATTGGTGTTTTTCCCGGCATTCAAAGGTCATTCTTATCTTAGATATTTATTTCATTCTTTGTCAATTCATGTTTGATCCTTTGTTAATTATTCTAGGCCTCATTTGGTCATTCTTTAAATTTTCATCAGAACCCTTAGATACCAATATCTCACTGCGGTATCTAATGCAGTTTCTTAAGTCTGCCTTTAAGATACTGATATCTTAAACCTAAGATACCGATATCTTAGGCTTCTGTTCACCCCTTGTTTTAAAGGTATTCCTTAGATACCACAATGAAGGTCCAAGATACTGATATCTCAAAGCGATATCTTATTCCAATTTCTTTCTAAGCCTTTCTTCATGTTTGATCAGAGGGTTAAATATTGATATCTTAAGCTTAAGATATTGATATCTTTAGCCTGCTGTGTAAAAAATTTTAAAACGGATTTATTATTTCTTATGTCATGGGAAAGCATCTTAAAGGGTATTTTTGTCCCTAATTAGTATTTTGAATACGTTTTCTAAGTGCCCCCATATATAAAGGGTCTTTAATCTCTTTCAAACATAACTTGATTACAAGAATTAAAAACCTAGAGCTAATTTGCAGATTTTGGTGGCTGCTCCTTTGAGATTGCACTTCAAAAACACTCTTGTGGTTTGATTTTCTCTCATTCTCTCTTGCTTATCTCTCTCAATCTCTTCTTGTTATTCTCTTAAGATTATATATATTCATAGATTATCATATAAGAAGTTTTTGATTGAGTATTTTACTTTTATACAAGTCTTGATCTAGGGTTCTAGATTTTCATTCTTGCAAGAGTTTCAATGCTTGGGTTTTCTCTTTACATATTGAAGAGTTGTTTGTGAATCCATTGTTAGATTCCTTGTTCTTGTTAGATTCCTACAAAAATCTAGGTTTTGTAGGTGATTTGATATCCTTGGGTATTTACTCAAAGCCTTATGCTTTATCCCTTAAAACTTCATTGTTTGAGAGTTTCAACTATTAAAATCAATCTCTTGTAGGGTTTGTCATTGCATTAAGTTGCTTGACCCTATTTCATTGAGATTGTAGTATTTTAGAAGTTGTGGAGAATTCCTTCTCCTTGGGTATACTTACCTTATTTCCAATATTCTCATTGTGGTGATTTTCATTAGAACATTCCCTTAGGAATTTGTTCCTTGGGCATAATTGCCTTGAATCATCCATTCCTTGTACATTGGAGTTTGGCACATACTATAGTGTTTATTTTCACTCCATTGTTGTTCACTCCTCTAGACCTTGTGTCTAGTATTCATTTTGCAAGTCGTATCACTTGTTGTTTCTAGCACGCACGTGCTTTGCATTGTTGGTGCCTTGTCTATATTGGCCGAAGTACTTCGGAGCCGATCGAGCATCGGAAATCAGTTGAAGACTGTGGAATAGCTGGAGGATAGTAGAAGGGGCTCAGGGAGATTTGGATAGGAGCTAGGTGGGCTTGGTGAAGTTTAGTAACTCTTGTATCCTAAACCTTTACTATTTCTAGTGAAATCGTAGACTAGAGTAGTGGTTTTTCTGTATAGGGATCGATTGATGCCTATATAGTTTTCCACTATATATCTATTATTGTGCCACTGATTTTCTTTTACTCTCTATCTCCACTACACTTGCACCTATGATTGGTTTGTTTCTACATATTACATAATCGCTTCCGTTTGCAAACAAACAAATAAATAATCATTAAATCAATTTTGTAATATTCAAGTTAACAATTTAACTTGTATCAAATTTAATAAAGAATTCATAAGTTTTTAATTGGTCAACCTATTCACCCCCTTCTAGGTTGTGGCCTAGTATGCATTCGCACATTTCAATGTCCCTTTTGGACACATCCGTAGCAGGTCACCTACATCGCCAGATGACATTCTCCCTGGTGCATCTTTCTGCAAGTTGGACATAGCAGCATCAGTCTTCTTTGGTTCTCATTTTCCCTTCTACGATTTCTCCCAACATTTACCCTTTGAGGTGGCTTGTTCTCCCTTGGCTCTGATTTTGCCACTTTATCTCTAGATAGCACTTTGTTTTATTGACATCTTGCTCTACCAAGATTGCTCGATCGAGAACATCTGCATAGGTAGTTAGTTAGAGGGGTCAAACGACTTTCCGAATCTCAGGATTCAGCCCATCTTCAAAATGACATGTCTTCATCTCCTCAGTGGCCACAATATAGGGTGCATGTGCGGCAAGATTTGTGAATTTGGCTTCATAGTCTGCTAGTAACATGGCCCACATTGTTAAGATTTTTGAACTCCATGCGCTTGGCGTTTTGCATGGCTCAAGACATGAACTTCTATTTAAAAGCCTCCAAGAATCTCCTCTAAGTCATTTTGGACTCTGAAGTGCTCTTCAGGTTCCACCATCTGTTCATTTCTCCTACCAACAAGTAGGATCCAATTTCTACCTTCTGCTAGTCCAAACACCACAGAAGTCAGAAGTTCTTCTCCATTATGGCGATCCACTCGCTAAAATTTTGCGGTCCATTCCTCCTGTGAAGGTCAGGGCCTTGAGTCTAAGAAACTCCTTCACTACTGCGATATTGGCAGCATACTAAACGGGATTCACAATTTCTTATTTATTGATATTTGGTGGGGGTTCGACAACTGGCTCCTGCTAGTTGCGGTACTGGAGAATTGTTTCTTGTTGGGCTTGGACTATTCCTACCAGCATCTTCACCATCTCACGAAGCTTGCTCACTTCATCACACCCTTCTCCATTCCTGTGAATGTTTGCCCTTATGTTAACCATTCTACTCAGGTAAGGTTTACAAGTCAGCAACGTGAAATCATAAGAATAGAGAAGCTAACACTTCATGCATTAAAGCGACTAATTAATTCTTAGATTTAGGTATGTCCAGGGCACACTACACAATACTCTGGAACCACCAGATTACTAAGGTATTTATTCGCTATCCGAGACACTCATAGGAATGGTAAATCCACTCCTCTCGCTCGTCGTCAGATTCTTCCTCGAATATAAGAGGCTCGTCCACCAGCCCTTCTTCCAACTCAAGATCCCAACCTTTGTTCTCCCATACCAGGGGAACTTCTTGTTTCTCTATATCCTCATCGTTAGGGTTAGACTCTAGATCAACCTCCTCGATTTCATCTAGCTCATCATCCCCAAACTCAAGCTCAGGCTTGGGTTCCTCTTCATCTATTTCATCATCTCTGAGTTTGGGTCAGGCTCTGTGTTGGGGATATAATTCCTCGTGGCACCAAGGAGACCCTCTAGCTGCCATTGTTGGATCGACTCTATTACCACCTCGCATATGCATTCTCGAAGTTCCAAGCGGTAGTTGATCATTGCCTCAAATTGTCACTCAATCCCATGCATGTATCGATTTTCTATCCGATTCACTACTATGATGGCCATGTCTAATGCGTCAAAAATAACTCACTTCTGGAGGACATCTTCCTCCAAAGGTAGCGCTCCATAAGGTCCCACCTCATGGTGGCCATAAGAGTCATCACTGCAATACCCATTATCGCCGGTGTTGCTAAAATCATTACTAGACCTGTCACAAGATACATATATATAAGCACACATCTCCAAGGTTATTCACAACTTTAAATTTTCTAGGTGCAATAAGTGCGTGCCTCATTCCTAACTCTGGGTTTTGTTCTGAATCCGATAACTCAAGCTCTGATACCACTATTGTCATGACCAACCCAAAATGGGCCATGACCGGCCAATGAGCAAGCTCGCAAAGGCCTAAATTAATGAGTTAAGGGATTCTATCACAAAATAATAATAAATGTAAAAGCATGAATAAATACCTAGAGGAGGTCATAAATAAGATTCCATTACCACATTTTACTTTTATAATAGTTGAGGCTCATAATGGCCTTTTACAATCAAAAGAGAGTACAATAAAAAGACTTTCTTCTAAGCCTTCAAAATATGCCTTTTCATGCCATGCTGGTTTTTTTATAGAGAAAATGCATAAGCATTATACTAGAGTGAATCAAGATATGCTAGAGTTACTAGTTTCCATGGATTAACAATGCCACATTTTCAATTTCATTTTTTCAACATATTAATCATGTGTATCATTAGCCATGTAAAGATCATATTGTAAGCAATTCTGGCTCATATGACCTCAATCATTTATAAATCAATTTCCAATCCTATTGTCGTTCCCATAGCTTTGTTTTTCCATTTCGTTTATCAATCATTCCTCAAGCCTATGGCTATTCCCATAGCTTGTGTTTTCATTTGACATTTCGATATGAATTTCATTTTTCTCTTTATGGTACCAGTCATTTAGGGAGCGACCCCAAGCAATATAAAGATGGCATGATAGCACTCAATGATCATCTGATCATGATCCCACCCTTATTTCCCCTACTCTACTAGTTTTAGATCCATCCCCCGACATGAGCTACTATGTCACCTCTCATGCCATTCAATCATAGTTCATTCATATAAAGATAACATTTTCCAAGTTTGCAAATCCATGGTTATAAAAGGAGTAGTGCATGCCATTTTTTATTCAAGGGTCAACATATTAACATTTGAATGCTCATTACATATAATCATATTTTTAACAAATGATTAAGCATGCTTTTAAAAAAATATGACTAACCAAGGCATATAGAGACTCACCTAATTTGGTTGGGTATCCTTTGCTTTTGTAGCCCATTATCCTCAATTATCTTCGAAGCCCAAAGCTTCCATTTATTACAATTTCATCATTTTCTTTCATTTTTAACTTCTAGTATTGCCGAACTGCCTACTATCGAACAAGCCTTGCCAAACTAAGCTTGGCTGACTGTCCCTGTTTGGAGGACATACTGGCCGAGCATATGAGAGAATGGTTACTTCGCCGCAAAAATAGTCTAGAGGGAATATTAGCCATCATTAGAACAATCGAAAGGGCTTCCCTACCGAAGGATATATGGCCGCACACGATATTGGCCAGAGTGAGGGCTCACTGGACAAACACTGGCCAAAGGGCTCACTGACCAAACACTGGCTCACTGACCAAGCTTAATAACATTCAAGGGTTAGTGACCATATATAAGAAAGGACAAAGGGAACTGACCGAACACTCAAGGCCACTGAGCTTAGCATATTAATGGTGAATCATTCAAAATGGTCTGTGGGCCTATTGGCCAAGCACAAAATAGGTCGGAGGATTATTAGGCCAAAGGGCTTATGGGCCGAACAACTGAGCAGACTATGGCTGAACTGAGTAAGTCATGCAGAGCAGAAATAAGTATTGTCGGTCAGGTCATTTAGGAGATCTAGTTATCACAAGGCTCAGCCAAATGGCTATTTTCCGACCAACCGATCAAGAGCTGCTGGACCAACAATGGTTTGATTGGGACCTCTTAGTGCTGAGTGGGAATACCAAGTACATGAAGGCATCAGTCAAATCAAGGCCGAGCACTTTGGAAGTGCGAGAACCATGTGTTTCAGAATTCTAACCGATCGAAATAGGTCAAAATGTATTTACAAGTGGTTGGGGCCAAATGCCCATCCAATCTAATTCTTACCCGAGCATATAAGGCCTTTGGTCCAAAGAACGAACGTCTCCAACCGAGCACAAGTCTCTGGCCTTGAAGGAGGTCGGTATCAACAGGGGTCATTATTCCGATTAATTGGCCAAGCTAAATAAGGCTTTTGCCGAGCTAAATGAAGCTCTACTGAGCTGAAATAAAAGGGTTCTGCATATATTCAAGGCATACCAAGCACAAAGATATTCTACCGGACCTCAATCAAGGCTATCTCAGAATGGCCAAGTGTTAAGCCAAACAGAAATAGGTTGGTTAAACACCTCAAGAGTTTACTGAGCTGTCACTAGTATGGCAAGGAACCTTGGTGGTCCTTCTGGACAGAAAATAAGTCTATCGAATAGGTCTTGATATGGCTAAAACTTTAAAGAAGTCTTTCGAACAAATGGTAGTACTGTTGAAGGACAATGATCAAGTACTTTAATGAATGTAATCAAAAAGCAAAATGTTACCTTTGGCCAAAGTGTCGAAGTCCGGGTGTCTGACTTTTGGATAACTGATGAGCTCTAATGATCTAGAGGAGGTCGTTTCCGAACACTTGAGGATTTCCAAAGGGTTACTTGCTCCAAAAAGGGTGCATGCCGAGCGCTTGAAGGTTGGACAAAGTGCTGGCCGAACTAGTATAAAAGAAGGACTTCTCAGGGAGCAACTATCGAGCACAGCTAGGTTGAACGGAGGTTGATCGGAGGAAATTTCAACGGAGGAGAGTTTAGGAACTTCAATGCATTGAGATGGGTGGTTGGATGAAATCAATGCCCAATGGGTTCCTTTTATAAAATCAAATGGGGGTGGGTGGCCCTCATTAAATAATGAATTTAATGTCTGCTCGGACTATCAAGTTGCCGACCGCACACCACCGACTGGCCGCCTGACACAGCCGCCTGACAGCTATTTTATGTAGCCTTTCGCAGCTTTATAGCCTCCTAGCCACTGATAGGTTAGCTGATGTGATCAAGCCAATTATGTTATGCCCCGACCGATTTCCAGATTTTGCAAATTTGCCCCAATTTTTCTAATTCTATCACTTTGGCCCCTGATTTCATTTATTTCCTCTGTTTTAGACACCAGAATTCATTTAAGTGCCATATTAACTTCAAAACAATTTTCAAAAAATTCCCAAAATTTTCTAAATATATATTTTCATTTAATAATTGCATTTTAGGTGTGTTTTCTCGGGTCGAGGCCTCATACGTTACTTGTGCAATTGATAAACTGTAATTATTTTTGGTGTTGGAAAATGGTATTGATATATGATAAAATCATATTTTATTGTTCGTAATGTAGCTACGCAATACCCACAAAACTATTTTATTAGTCGTGGTGTAGCCGTGCAATACACACAAAACTATATTTTTTGTCATGTGTAGCCGCACAATACCCACAAAATCGGCAAACTGTCAAGATGTGTGTGGGATGCACCTATCTTGCGTGGGATGCAATTATATTATGAAGGTGCATGGGACACCCCAAATCCTATATCATGCGTGGGACATACAAAACTTTTTTGAAAAATGGTTCTTCAGTCTGGAGTTTTGAAAAATGGGGCTTCGGCCTAGAGTTTTGTAAAGTGGGGCTTTAGACTTTGTTTTAAGAAAGATTTAACTTGTAACTGGAATCTAAAATATTATATGTCACATTCTGATTTCTTTGTTTTGGAAATCAAGTAGCAAGGTGTAGCGGTCCACTACGAGTCATCGTCAAGGTGCCTTGCTAGGGCTTTGGGCATGCATTCGGAGAAGTATTGTAATAGCTAGTTGATTTGTTTCATGCAGTTACTATTTAATTTAGCATTGTTTTTATTTCATGTCTTGAGAGTATGTTTCTTAGAAATTTAGTTGTGAGAAATTGTCTTTATGTTATGCATTGTTTTATTTTTAAATACAAGTTTGAGGTATTATTCATGTAGCGTTCTATGGTATCGATTACTTGGTTTTAATTGTGATATTTATAGTGGTGAGATGGTCCAATAAAAATAAGAAAAAATTCATATCACTTGTTAATGTGTAGTGTAAAGGTGTCTAGTCATACACACTGTATAATATTAGCATTTCCAACTTATTTATTGGGACGGGGCATGACAAGAGTGTTACAACTCTCCCATCTTAAAAGATTTCATCCACGAAATCAAAAAATTCAATCAAAACAACATGACTTTACCTTAGACACGCAACTTCTCAATATCAATAGACATATCCTTCCAAACATGTATAATACGCCACCAACATAATATTATCACATTCTCATAAAATTCATTAGTTTGTTTTCAAATGGTTTAGTTTTCCCCCTTTCACAATCAATCACAATGTGACTTATATCCTACATCGCACCT
>NMUG010005545.1:0-13075 GCA_002855965.1 Monotropa hypopitys | reverse complement strand
TATGAAGATGTTACTTGAAATTTCAAAGTTTTGAAAGGTAACCATAGGAATTTGATACTTGAAATTATGAAATTTTTGAAAAGTAACCGTTGAAAGATATTACTTAAAATTTTGAAATTTTTGAAAAGTAACCATAGAAAGTTACTTGAAATTTCGAATTTTGAAAAGTAACCATATGAAGATGTTACTTGAAATTTTAAATTTTTGAAAAGTAACCATAGGAAAATGTTACTTGAAATTTTGAATATTTTGAAAAGTAACCATAGAAATATGTTACTTGAAATATTGAAATATTGAAATTTTGAAAGATAAATGTAGGAAGATGTTACCTGAAATTTTGAATTTTTGAAAGGTAAATATAGGAAGATGTTACATGTAGTTTTGAAATTCTTGAAAAGTAACCACATGAAAATGTTACTTAAAATTTCAAATTTTTGAAAAGTAACCATTGGAAGATGTTACTTGAAATATTGAAATTTTGAAAGGTAACCATAGAAAGATATTACCTGCAATTTTGAAATTTTTAAAAAGTAATCATAGGAATATGTTATTTGAAATTTTGAATTGTTGAAAAGTAACCATAATAAATGTTACTTGAAATTTTAAATTTTTTGAAAAGTAACCATAGGAATATGTTACTTGAAATTTTGAAAGTTAACCATAGGAAGATGTTACCTGAAATTTTGAAATTTTGAAAAATAAACATTGGACGATGTTACTTGAAATATTGAATTTTTGAGCTTTTAACTTTCAAACTTTCTAATTTTCAAATTTTCAACTTTGTTTTTTAAACCCGATCGCAATCTAGTCTAGGATTAGCCGCTCAGCGTCCTGACTATAAACCGTCAAATTTTTTAATGAGACAGACATTCTAGTCTAAGAATCGATGCTCATCGTCCTGACTATGAATCGTCAAAATTTTAAATGGGACTGTCATTCTAGTCTAGGAATCACTATTTTTAAGCCGACATTCCCATATTTTAAGAACTAACGACGATGAATTAAGCCATCATTTCGGACGAGGAAACTACCGAAGATGAATTAGGTCATCGTTCCCATATTTAGGAATTGATGAAGACGAATTAGGCCATCATTCTAGAGAAGGAACTTCCAAAGATGAATTATGCCATCGTTCCCATATTTAGGAACTGACGAATATAAATTAGGCCATTGTTCCCATTTTTAGGAACTAACGAAGATGAATTAAGCCATTGTTTCCGTATTTAGGGACTAACGAAGATGAATTAAGTCATTGTTCCCGTATTTAGGAACCGATGAAGATGAACTGAGTCAATGCTCCCGTATTTAGGAACTAACAAAGATGTTTTTTTACGCAAACATTAGGAACTGTCTAAGATGATTTTTAAGCCAAAATTCTCGTATTTAGGAATTGCTGACAATGAACTGAGTCAATATTCCTGTATTTAGGAACTACCAAAGATGAATTTTAGACTAGTATTCCTGTATTTAGGAACTGTCAAAGATAATTTTTAGGCCAACATTCCTGTATTTAGGAACTGTCAACAATGAACTGAGTCAATGTTCCCGTATTTAGGAACTGACAAAGATGAATTTTATGCCAACATTCCCATATTTAGGAACTGCCAACAATGAACTGAGTTAATGTTCCCGTATATAGAAACTGACAAAGATAATTTTTAGGCCAACATTCCCGTATTTAGAAACTGTCAAAGATGAATTTTAGGCCAACATTTCCGTATTTAGGAACTGCCAATAATGAACTGAGTCAATGTTCCCGTATTTAGGATCTGACAAAGATGAATTTTAGGCCAACATTAATGTATTTAGGAACTAACAAAGATGAATTAGAGGCCAACATTTTCGTATTTAGGAACTACCAAAGATGATTTTTAGGCCAATATTCCCGTATTTAGGAACTGCCAACAATGAACTGAGTCAATGTTCCCGTATTTAGGAACTGACAAAGATAAATTTTAGACCAACATTCTCATATTTAGAAACTGCCAAAGATGATTTTTGGCCAACATTCTCGTATTTAGGAACTGTCAAAGATGATTTTTAGGCAAACATTCCCATATTTGAAAACTGCCAACAATGAACTGAGTAAATGTTTCCGTATTTAGGAAGTGACAAAGATGAATTTTAGGCCAACATTCCCGTATATAGGAACTGCCAAATATGATTTTTAGGCCATCGTTCTCGTATTTAGGAACTGCCAACAATGAACTGAGTTAATGTTCCCGTATTTAGGAACTGACAAAGAGAAATTTTAGGCCAACATTCCCGTATTTAGAAACTGACAAAGATGATTTTTAGGCAAACATTCCCGTATTTAGGAACTGCCAAAGATGATTTTTAGGCCAACATTCCCGTATTTAGGAAATGTCAAAGATGTTTTTTTATAAAAAAACTATCATTTCAAACTGGAATTGCCAAAGATTTTTTTAGACCAACATTCCCAACTAGAAATTCCAAAAAGGCCATCATTCCAATCTTGGAATTATCAAAGATTTTTTTAGACAAGCATTCCGAACTAGAATTGCCAAAAGGCCAACATTCCAATTTCGAAATTATAAAAGATTTTTTAGACCAACATTTTGAACTAGAATTTCCAAAAAGTCCATTCCAATTTTGGAATTGTCAAAGATTTTTTAGACAAACAATCCGAACTAGAATTTCCAAAAAGGCTAACATTCCAATTTCGAAATTGTTAAAGATTTTTTTAAAGAGGAAATTGATTTTTCTATCTTTTTTTAATACCGAGATAAGATAATTTATAACACAGGAATACCCTTTCACGATTTTGACTTTTTGTTTCATTTTTTAGTATGGCTCCTCACCGACGACCAGGGAAAGAGCCTGCTTCCGATGCTAGTCCTTCGAGACCCAGATCTGAGGATGATCCATTTTTTAATGTTGTAGAGGTTGGTTCTGAATATGAGGCTTTTGATTCGATGATGCTTTGCTACCGATGTTTTCAATTTTTGGAGTTGGTATTTCGTTGAGAGATTCTTTGATTGTTTCCATGCAATCAAATTTGTCCACATCTATTATGTTTCGCCCCTTCGCAACCATTTCATATGAGAAAAGTTTCTTTTTCGAACCTTTTGAGGGATCACTTCCAGAGTAAGCAATTATCATTTCCAACAGCTTCAACATTGGATGCGACCAAGCGACATTATCATAGGAGCGAAATGGAATAAATGTGGATAAATTTGGCAAGCAGTCGCTTTAACGACCCGTCCCGAAAACTATGCAAAGAAAGAGGATACGGATACGTGTCGCTACTTAATATCATCACATAAAGTAATTGTCTGTAATATAGCTCTAAATAAAATTCCAAAACATAACTAATACGCAACGCGGAAGATAAAATGAATAAAACCCCAAAGGTAGCTAGTCTCAAACACAAGTACCACCAAGACCCAATCATGGTCAAAAACAGAAAACTCACAAACTATAGTCCAAGGAGACAAAACAAGGTCTCCCTATCACAAACTATCACTGCTCGTTAAAAGAGAAAAGGGACATCAACTCCCCAAAAGCTAGCATCTCTAACTTGCTAAACTCTACCTAACACATCTGGACCTGACTTGTAATAAACCGCTATACTCTAAGATCTGGATATGAATGCCAAACAAAGAGAGAGAGACAAACAAAATCCAAGAGTGTCAGATATCAAATAAATAAGTGAAAGTTATATATGAAATTTTACAAGAAAAGATAAAAAACGTAGGAGTTGTGATTTACTCCTCAAGTAGTCCATACACAATGATGAAATTCACTAGCACATTTAATAAATGAAATGTGCGCCCCTTTACATCTTTCATTCATTAGATATGTTTATTATATCTCCTTGACGGTTAGATACCAGCGTTACAGGACTAACCCGATGGATCCCAGGACTAACCTCTGTCGGCCAAGTATGACTTTATATAATAATTGACAATTAGATACCAACGTTACAGGACTAATCCATTGGATCCCAGGACTAACCCCTGTCTAAGGCACGTAACTTATCTAGGCTTATTTATGAAGCCCATACCTGGCATTTGAAACAACTGACTAACGGCCTTCCAAGGTATACATTCACAATACATTCACATTCCATGTTTATTATGATACTTGAATTCCATACAATTTTTTAGAGATTGCATCAACACATTAGTTCCCACGATGTATGTTGCAAGATGGCACATATCAAAAAGAACTAGCTAGATTAGACACAAGCTAGATATATTCAACTTCAACAATCACCAACCATGCTAGATTTTCATATCATGCCTCAATATATATAAGCATCTTTCACCAAATTCATGCATTAATTCATCCAAGACAAACAAGTATACACATGGATTCGTGTAATCATGTAATATCACAACCACATGGAAATTATCATATTAACAAACACATACTTAGGAGAGATCTACACACTCACCTTATGTGCGATAATCACAAATAAAATCACTTCGCGGCCGTAGAAGATCCCGACTCCTCACCTAAATCGATAACAAAGTTAAAACAATATTCGATATGATTTGATTTTATTATTTACCCATTGAACAATTAAATATTTTTAAATGGCTCATTACGGTCCCCAAAATAATCCCTAACACATTCCATAAACGTTCTAGGTCCAATCCCGAGCAAAAACCAAAGAAAAAGCCAAATTTCCCATTTCGCTCGACATTTCGCTCGAGCGGACGTCGAGCGGACCATGGGTGGCTCGAGCGAAATGTCTTGCTCGACTGTAGAGGTTTTTGGATGAGCTATTTCACTCGAGCTCAGGAGGTTTCACTCGAGCGATGGTCGGCTGGCTCGAGCAAACTTGTCAGCACATCGACTGGTTTGGAAATTTTTGATGAACTAACACTTCTCTAATCTCCCAAACTCGATTTTTATGCTTCAAATATAAAAAATCCTTCATAGTAACATGTTCTAAGCATATAGATACTAAACATACTTGATTTTGGAGTCTTACACTACCCTTAAACACCACCAAATTCACCAAAGACCATCTAGATCTAGGAATTATCCCAAAAACGAGATTAGTATAGATTAAACACTAAACCCCCAATTTTGAGATTAAACAATGATATAAAATACATGGATTTGTAGATACTCGCGTTATGAATAAGATTCGTGAAGAGTTCGCATTCAAATCCTTGCTCCCAAGCCTTCAAAAGATTGAATCTTCTTTAATCTCCTAGCCTCCTCCCTTCTTTTCTCTCTAAACTCTCTCTCAAAGCAAAATTAGGTTAAGCATAATGAGAGATTAACCTCCTACTAACCCTAATACAGATTTTAATGCCAAAAGACCTGTTTACCCTCCATAATATCTCTTATTTACCCTTGTCTATCCTTATCCTACCCTTATATGTTAAGAATATTAATATATAAACTTATATATATTAAAACTCATATTTAATTAATGAAAAGCTCCTTAATAATGAAATAAAAGTCATTTCCTTCATCTTTAATTAATATTAATAAATCGACTTAATATATTTATTTATTTATTTATTTAAATATTGAGATAGGTGTTACAACTCTCCCCCACTTAAAAAATTTCGTCCTCGAAATTAGGATACGTACCCGATAGGAAGAGATACAGATACTTTGCCCTCATAACCTCTTCTCCTTCCCAAGTGGCTTCATCCACATGATGCTTCCAAAGTACTTTCACCCATGGTACCACCTTGGAGCATAAGACTTGCTCCTTCTGATCTAAAATCCGCAATGGTTCTTCGACATAAGAAAGATCCTCACGAATCTCAACCCCTTCGTCTTGCAAGATATGAGATGCATCCCCAATGAACTTGCGAAAAGCAGATACGTGAAACACATTATGCATTCGAGATAACTTCGAATGTAATGATAGTCAATATGCACAAGTGTCAATCTTTTCTACAATCTCATATGGCCCAATATACCTTGGCGCCAATTTTCCCTTACCTTTAAAACGAATGACTCCCTTTTAGGGAGAGACACGAATGAAAACATGACCACCAACCTCAAACTCTAGATCTCGCCGACGATTATCAGCATAACTGTTTTGTCGACTCTGGGCAATCCTCATCCTCTCTCGAATCAATCTTACTCCATCTGTCGACTGTTGAATTAATTCCGAACCCAACAACTGGCCCTCCCCAACCTCACTCCAACAAATAGGCGTATGACATCACCTTCCATACAAAGCCTCATAAGGGGCCATTCCAATACTAGACTGAAAGATGTTGTTGTATGCAAATTCGATCAATGGAAGATAATCATCCCATTTACCCCGAAAATCCAGCACATAACCCCTCAACATATCCTCCAAGGTTTGAATAGTTCTTCCTGACTGTCCATCAGTTTGAGGATGGAAAGCCGTACTAAACTTCAAGAAAGTTCCCAATGCCTGCTGCAAGCTATGCCAAAATCTGTATGTAAAATTTAGATCCCTGTCACTCACAATGGACACGGGCACCCCATGCAATCGCACAATCTCTTCAATGTATAATTTGGCATATCTATCAGTAGAGTAAGTGACACGTACTGGTAAAAAGTGAGCCGATTTCGTCAACCGATCCACTATAACCCAAATAGAGTCGCACCCTTTACTGCAATGCGGTAATCCCACCACAAAGTCCATTGTAACATGCTCCCACTTCTATTCGGGTATAAGTAAATTCTGAAGTAGCCCCGCTGGTCTTTGATGTTCTTCCTTTACCCTTTGGCAAGTTAAATATTTAGCCACAAATTCAGCAACATCTCTCTTCATCCCCTTCCACCAAAAGTTCTCTCTCAAATTTATATAAAGCTTATTGCCACCCGGATGCATGGCATAAGCCGAACAATGAGCTTCTTTCAAAATACTCTCGTTCAACTCAAGATCGTCTGGAATACACATTCTTGAACCAAACACCAACATACCATCATCCCGGATTTTAAACTCACTCTGCTCCCCATTAAGCACTTGTTGTCTCATCTTCTTTAGAATATCGTCAGAATCTTGGCTTACCAGGATTTGATCCACAAAAGTTGGACGCACCGAAAAACGAGCCAAAATTGCACCACCATCACCAATGACTAACTCAACATTCAATTTCTTCACTTCGCAAAAATTCTCAATCTGTGCACATCTGACACATGATAGACTCCCGACCGATTTTCGACTCAACGCATCTATTGGGGGCCGAACTAAAGAGAGGCCGGAGCCACGACCTCCTCCGGGAGGACCACGACACATGCCAGCTATTAGGGGGCCGAGCAACAAAGAGTCGATGACAGGAACTCCCTGGGGCTCGCTTTGGCACTGGAGCCTCACAGCCCAGGGACGGTTCCCAGCCGGTAGTACATCTGGCCGAGGTCTTGCGACCGAGCAGAGGCAAGGGCCGACGGAAGGGGGGCTTCCCCGGGGCTTACTTCGGCATGGAAGGGTTACTGCCCAGGAACAGCTCCCTGTCGATGATTGACCATACCGAAGAGTGCTCCTTCGGCCGAACATGACAAAATCCTCGACTGCAGCAAAGATTCCTTTGGAGACAGCATCCCGAGTTTTGCACACATGGCAGACATACACTTGACACGAGAATCAGCTTTTCCGTGATTCCCGTAGCACGCTAGACACGCTTTATCAGCTTTCTGCCGCCCAATACTATTAGGCAGCGCCGCCTGACACTATCGGGACCGACCTGTCGGCTGGATGTTCAGGTACGCAGAAGGGACAAGCGCACTGCCCCGTGACGCAGTACAACATCACACTCGCACCGAAGCGCATGTCTCTCACTCTCCAATGGTTCTATAAATAGAGGGAGCATTCAATGCAGAGGTATACCTTATCTCACTAGCCAAAGCTCTGTCCATTTGCTTTCTCTCTCTACAAATCCCTTGCTGACTTTGCCATCGGAGGGTCCACCGGCGACATCTACCGGTAGCCTAACGTTTCCTTCTTTTGCAGCCAAGGTTCAGCCTCATCTCCACCGCTAGCAACCGAGAACCACCGCAAGAAAGGCTTACCCCCCAACAACATCGGCCACCACATTGGCTTTCCCCGGATGGTAGTGAATCGAACAGTCGTAGTCTTTGATAATCTCCATCCACCTTCGTTGTCTTAAATTCAGTTCTTTTTTAGTAAACAAATACTTGAGACTCTGATGGTCGGTATAGATCTCACAAGTTACTCCATAGAGATAATGATGCCATTGTTTCAATGCAAAAACCACTGCACCCAACTCCAAGTCATGAACAGGATAATTCAACTCATTAGGCTTCAACTAACGAGAGGCATAAGCAATGACTTTACCCCTTTGCATCAACACACAACACACAACCCAACCCCTGCAATGAAGCATCGCTATAAATCACTATGTCATTAGTTCCCTCTAGAACCGATAACACTGGTACAGATACAAGCTTCTCCTTCAGAATATGGAAGCTATCCTCACACTCTTCTGACCAAACAAACTTTATGTTCTTCCAGATTAATTTTGTCATCGGCAAGGCTATAGCAGAAAACCCCTAAATGAAGCGATGATAATAACTAGCCAAGCTCAAGAAACTTCGAATCTCTGACACATTTGTTGGCCGTTCTCGACCTACCACCGATTCCACCTTCTTCGGGTCCACACGAATTCCATCACTGGAAATAACATGACCCAAGAAAACCATACTGCTCAACCAGAACTCACATGTGTTGAGTTTTCCAAACAACTGCTTTTCCCGCAATGTCTGAAGCACAACCCTCAAGTGTTGCTCATGCTCCTCTTCATTACGAGAATACACAAGAATGTCATCAATGAAAACCACAACAAAAGAATCAAGATAATGTTGAAAAACCCGATTAATTAAATCCATGAATATAGTTGGAGCATTTGTAAGCCCAAAAGGCATAACCAGAAACTTGAAGTGACCATATCGGGTTCAAAAAACTGACTTAGGTACACCGCTATCTTTGATTTTCAACTGATGGTATCTCGACCTCAAGTCAATTTTAGAAAACACCGTTGCCCCTTGCAATTGATAAAATAGGTCATCAATTCTATGTAGAGGATATTTGTTCCTCAGCGTCACCTTATTCAACTGACGGTAATCTATGCACATTCTCATAGATCCGCCCTTCTTCTTCACAAACAAGACAGGTGCACCCCACGGAGATATACTGGGTTGAATAACACCTTTCTCAAGATAATCATTCAGTTGTACCTTAACTTCATACAATTCCATCGGTGCCATTCTATATGGCGTAATAGAAATCGGACTAGCCCCAGGCACCAACTCTATGGTGAACTCAATCTCCCTGTCCGGCACAATCCCAGGTAGTTCATCCAGAAACACATCTTCAAATTCCTGCACTACCGGAATATCAGCAATACATACTTCCGATTTCTGGGTATCTACTATATGAGCCAAGTACCCCTGACATCCCTTACTCAACAAGGTTCTAACGTCAATATATGATATAAGTTGGGTCTTACCCAAAACTTTGTCACCATAAATCTTCACTTCTTCTTCACCCGGGATTTTAAATACAACTTTCTTACAAAGGCAATCAATCACCGCATAATGAGATGACAAAAAGTCCATTCCCAAGATGGCATCAAAATCTACCATTGGTATATGAACCAAATCCACAAAGAAAAATTTCTCCCCGACCATAAACTCGCAATTCAGGTAACACAACCTCACGATAATGGTTTCACCCATTGGAGTTGAAATCGCTAAGGAACAGGATAAGGAAATTGAAGTCTTGCCCAACATATTATTAAAAGATACCGGCACAAAAAATGAGTAGCAACTGAATCAAGCAATATACGAGCATAATGCCCGACCAAAAGAAAAGTACCTGTGACCACATCTAGAGACGCCTCCGCCCCCTGCCTTGTCACCACAAAGACTCTTCCTGGCATAGTATTTGCGTCTACACTCTTACCGGTACTGCCACATCCCGCTCCGATTACTCAACTAAAACAGGACGTAAACAGGCGGACCTGTGACCTTCAAGCATGTTTAACTCAATTCTAACATCATTTGTGTGTTAACTATTCTATAAACTCAACAACAACATGCTTTACCAGATTTCCATAAATAAAAAGAAATAAAAAACTAACGGTTTATTTACAAAAATAAACAACTGCAACGGAAATAAACTAAATAATTAAACTCTTTTTTACAACATGCTTTCTACAAAATAAATGAAAAGCATTTACAATGGTCCCGATCAACGTACATAAAGAAAATGTACTACACCACATCTCTAGTGAACCTATACTAGGTCTTCCAAGTGTCAACCTCCTGAACCAGTAGTGGACTCCACAACTCATCTCCTCCAAAACCTGTGTTTACCAAGTGGCCAACACAGAGTATGTAATATACACTAAAATCTAAAATAAATAGAAATCATGGTAAACAATTACACCGCATATGCATTCTCATCAACATATGATATCATTGGGAGCCAACCTTAAAAGGTACTCCGGCGCGTCCGCCCTCTCATATCCACATTACACATGCATTTCACATTTTATTTTAAATCGCAGTGTAATAAAACATACTCACAACGTATTTATTGATTTACCCATTGCTGACTGGCCTCATCTCCCTTAGTGGGCTAAATCCCACTAGTCTTCCACCTGTCAAAGCTAGAATCATTAAAATCCAATTCATAGATAAATAATGCTTGAACAATAAAATAAATGCGTGAATAAATAAATCAAACGCATTAATAATAACTCACAACATCTCATTCCATCTTATAACATCTTTGTTATAAACATTCAATATAATTCTCTTTTATTCCTCTTTGTTTTCTATTTTCTTTCATTTCTTTTTAATTTATTTCCTTCATTTTTCACCATTGTTCTCAGTCAGAGTACATGTATTTCGATATAAAGCTTCCCTATATCGATATACTGATAACAAGCCTTCAATCAAAATACAAAAACAGATACCTTTATTTCGATATGCCCTCTTTTCAATCTCATTTCGATATGTATAAACTTCATTTCGATATGCAGAAATACGCATTTCGATATACATAGTCAACTTATCAACTTTCAACAAATTGTATTTCGATATACATTTGGTGTATTTCGATATACATGTTTTGAACCTCCATTTCAATATGCAATTCACCCTACCATTCGATATACTCAGAATACACATTTCGAAATAATGACACCCCCTATATCGATATACAATATGAATTCGAACATGCTCAACCACTGTTCACCATCTTCCTCAAATTCAAACTCTTGAATATATCAATAACACATGGATTTTATACACAAATAAAGGGGTGTATGATCGTACTCCATATATTATCAAAGAATATGCTTTTGATAAACATATAAACCCATTGAATTCGTCATATTCAATCAAAATTCACACAAACCCACTTTTGAGGGAAATTTTATCGAAACATGCTAATCTACTTCACAAACCCAGAAATTAAATCAAACAATCAATACCAATATAAAAGATATACTCTACTTACTTGTGTATTCAACTCTACACTCTTGACTTCAACTGATTCCAAATATTTCTTCAAAACCCTCCTCTTGAATTTGATTCTTTCTCTCTACTTCTCTCTGCATATATCGATATACAACATTAGATTTAGGCCAAAAACCAAAGAATATGAATTCTAATTCTTTAAATTTATTCTAACTCCCAAATCACCATTTGTAGTCATACTTAAACATTTTAACACTTCAACAATTCATCTAATTTCTCTATCTATTTAATCATTATTATTTGTTTAAAATCTAAATAAATATGTACCAAAAATACAACAAACATGCTATTTATTAACTCAAAGCATGATATCAAAAGAACTAAGCACACTTAATTTAAATTACACACGAATTTTCTAAGACGGGTGTTACAGGTACCCACTAGTACACTTCCCACAGAAGAAGTTGTCGGTCCATTCTATCATGGACACTGCGGAGCCTTATGCCCTCGCTCCCCACAAGAGTAGCATTTGAAATTTGGTACACCATCATTCTTACCCGGACAGTCCCTAGCCAAATAACCACCACACTGAAAGCATTGCTGGTCATCACTAGGTCCGCTAGCCACTGACTGATTGTCACCACCATATTTGTTCCAAGTGCCGCCCGACTTGGATCCACCAAATTTTTTCTTGAAAATGATTGGTTGCACCTGCCTTTGGGAACACCACTCTCACTAGTGGTTCTACCAGACCACTTCTCACCAGACTTGCTTTTCTTTGCCCGGTATTCCATCAAATCATCCACATCTCTGCCAATCTTTCTAGCCATATCAATAAGATCAGTGTAATCCCTTTCTCTAAAGGAAGTCAATCTGGTAGCAACATTGGCATTCAAACCATGCCTGAAATGTTGACAACGTCTTTTATCCATACTCACCAATTCTACAGCAAAACGAGATAAAGCCGCAAACTTTGACTCATACTCAGTCATAGACATAGATCCTTGCTTCAAATACAGGAAGGCATTCTCTTGATCTAGTCTGTATGTCGCTGGACAATATTGATCATTAAAGCCTATCACAAACAGCTCCCAAGTCATCACACGAGTAGCTACATCAATCTCCCCAATCACTTGCATCGTCATCTGTTTGTTGTATGCCTCCCACCAAAACAATGCTTCTCCCTTCAAATTGAATGTGGCCAAATTCACCTTTTGAGCATCAGGTACACCCATAGTAGAGAATACTCTCTCGACTCCTCGCAACCACGCTTCTGCCAATGAGAGAGATATTGTCCCCTCAAACTCCACAGGACAGAGGCGTCAAAAACGATCAAGTATGCATGTGGCGGCCGCACCCGCCTGCTGATTCTGCTGCCACTGCATAAATGCAACCCGATTTTCCAGAAACTAGGACATATCGGCCTCTACTCTCTCCGCATTAGTCATAACAAGAGGATTCACCGGTGCCGAAGGTTGATTTACCTCTCCTTCGGCAGGACCAGTCAAAGCGGCATCCTCAACATGCTCCATAGAAAGTCTGCTCAATCACCGAAATTCACATTATCATCACAATACTTAGTATTAAAACTCACAACACTAGAAAATATCATATGATATCATGCACCTACATCTGACACCCTATGGTTCATTTACAA
>NMUG010005544.1:0-13074 GCA_002855965.1 Monotropa hypopitys | reverse complement strand
ATGCATATAGGACCATAGGAACTCCATTAGAACCATCAATTTCAAAATTGAACCTTAAACCCTAGGTCAATTTCATACAACTATGCATATATGAAAATTTCACCACAATAACAAGACTTCAAGGGAAGGGGAAGAGAGAGCATAACATAGAACCTTACTAGAGATAGATATCACCCTACCCCAAGAAGCTTTCCAAAAATTCCGAAAATTTGGATCTTAACGAATGGATGAACTATGGTGCTCACCGGATAGCTTGAGACGCGTAGAACGACGTTTGTTCTTGGGATTTCTTCAAAATCCCCTTGGAAGGTCCTTAATATTTAGAGAGAAGTGAGAGGAGATGTAATGGAGGTAGAGAGAGATAGAGATAGAATTAGGGTTTCCAAAATGAAGGAGATGGAGCAAAAATCGTGCTCCATTTGATATATATACCACATACACTTGAATTTCCAAAAATACCCTTAATGAAGCAATGCTGCGCGATTTTTACCCTTCGCGACCGGTCGACCACATTCCGTATACCGGTCGCGGCTATTCGGACAACTCTCTGAAACTCGGCGACCGGTCGACCGAATCGTGTGTACAGGTCGCGGCCCCTTTAAAATGTCCACTGGACGATCCCGACCGGTCGACCACATTACGTGTACCGGTCGGCGCTAAGAAAAATTTAAAAGAAAACTTAAAACGTTCATAACTTTTTCGTCCGACTTCCGATTGAGGTGATTCAAGCTCGTTGGATTCGTAATCGAATTCTCTATCATAATCTAGGGTCAACCAACTTAAAATCACACTAAGATTTTAAGATAAAATAATTCAAGATTTTAAATATAATTTACGAGACGAATTAAATTCCGAAAATACTTTATAAAATACGGGTCGTTACAACAGTGTCACTGATAAGGTGAAATAGTGGAATGCAAAGCTGAATGGCTGAATGACTGTTGATGCTCCTGAAGTAGGATCAGCCCAAAAGCAATGAATCATCCTACCTTCGTCATCTGTCTTAAATGAAAACATAAAATCTTGATTCTTTTCTTTTTCATTCTCAAGATGCACGTACAATATAGTTGCGTCATGTCCGTCTAATAATTTCCATCTATCCCTTTGAGCATTGTAAAGATCTCGTTGCAAATATCCAACATTTTCCAGACCTCTAGACTGCAACTCTAAAATACTCATTTGTTGAGACATTGAAACATTTGCAGCGGCTAATGTTTGAGTTAACAATTTTTTGGCAAATGTGACGTTGCGATGAGAATGTAACAAATGCACCCTCCTTGGCGTCGTAAGAGGGTGGCTATGACCCTCAACAAATATGCGTACAATAAATCCACCATTTGTTCAGTCTTTCGTTACAGCTATTTTAGCACCGCAACCCTCTCTAGTCAATCCCCTCTTCCGTGTAGTAGGCATTCCTGAATTTTTCCTAACCCCTTCTTTGAAACAGACGTATTCTTGTCTGATGATTTCATCAGTAAGCTTGTGTCTAGTATTACTCCGGATACTAAATCCAGATTCCCTACCATAGTTATTATAAAATTTGTGCACTGCATCGACAATGTCAAATGTTGTCCAATTTGAGGTATCAAATCAGTTTTCATTTGAGGAATGTATACATGCCCAGATGAGTTAGCAGATGAATCACATGTTTTACTTGGTGATGGTGACAAGAACCGGGTTGTGGAGCGACCGTCATCTGCATTCGTACAATAGTCTGTGCTTGCTGTCGAACGATGACAGAGAAGCCCGACCGGAGGTTCCATTGCAGATTGCCCGTTTAGCTTGTCCATAAGCGTCAAGTGCGAAAGAGAGCGATATTTTTGTATGCGAGAAAGAGGGAGTGCGAGAGAGATAGAGTGCAAGGGAGGGGGAGAGAGTGTGTGTGTGATACAGAGAATGCGAGAGAAACGCACCTGGTGTGAGAGAGAAAGAGTGCGAGAGAGACGAAATAAAGGCGGGAGGGATTTTGCATCCGTTTCATCCATCTGATTTCCCTAACCCGCATTTCCCTAACCCATACGTCCCTAACACGTATGTCCCTAACCCATTTTACTACTGACCCATTTCATCCATCTCATTTTGCAAACTAGATCCAATAGTTGTGACACCACCTCCGTATTTTGCATTTTACAGACCTAATATAAATTATATATAGAGAGAGAGAGAGAGGGAGAGAGAAAGAACTTCTGGTCAGGACCGGGTTAGTCAGGACTAAATCAGGACCACCATTTCTAAATCGAATTTTCAAGATCCGGACCGTTCAATGTCTTTAAAACGTGTTGATGAGGATCCATGCATCACATACATATTTTTGTACACTCGTACGCATACACAGCTATCATATATATCATATGTTTAGATTCCTCTACTATGCATATGCCTAACCCTATATTTTTAGGGAAAGATCCAGTGACATAGCTTGGAGAGGAGTTTCAAGCCATTTGAAGACCTTTGAAGGCATTCTATCTTTATTGCACTTCTTATTTCATTTTCCGCACTTTCATTTAAGTTAATGGTACCCGGGTCTGTAATAATTAGATTAAACCTTTACTTTCTTTTATCTGTCTGTGATTAACATTGGATGTGAACATGTGGATAATGATAGGGGTATTTGTGGATTTTACTCTAGTAGTTCTTTTAAATTGCTCTAATACCCCTTTTTTTTAAATGTTTAAATTTTGGGGTCGTTACAGTTGGTATCAGAGCTAAAGTTTCGAAAACTTAGGGACATTGGGGAGACACTTAGTCTCGATAGGTGCATTGTCTGACTTCTGCATCGTAGCTCATATGATCAGGCATGTGTGTTTGTGTGCTTGTGTGCCTGTATGCATTGTATGAGAACCGATGAGGAAATTTAAAAGTAATAACTTTATAAAAATTTATTCTTAGAGTCCTTTGCTCTTGTTGGTTGTTTAGGGTGTTTGACCCTTTGTTGGTGATAGTTAAGTTGTTCTCTCCAGATTTCGTTGTTGTTGGTACCTATCCTGAGTCTCGATCGATGTTTCCAATCTAGTCTAATGGTTGTTATTGGTGACTTATTCTCGGTCATATAGACTTCCTTGTTGATATGATTTCCATGCTTTCTATCTTGTAGAACTATGTCTAATCGACGTAGATGTGGTCGTTGTGGGGTTCTGATTCCCGATGCGGTTAGTGAAGAAGTTAATGGCCAACCTAGGGACCTCTCAGTCATTGTCCAACCTGAAGGGGTTATCCCCAGAGGAATGGAAAATGCTGGGCAGTTCATTACGGAAATAGCAACAGCTGTGGTAGAGGCCAGTCGAGAGGTCGTTGTGCCTAGAGAGAATGTTCCTCGTCGTATCTCAAAAGCTCTCTGCAAATTCCGCAGAATGGATCCGCCGAAGTTCAACGGTGCAGGTGATCCGATAAAAGCTAATCATTAGGTGACGGAGATCCGCAAGGTCTTCGAAATCCTTGAGATTTCTGAGAATAAGGTTCGCATCTCACTTGCTTCTTACCAACTTGTTGGCGAGGCAAATGAATGGTGAGCCTCTACTATTGAAGCTAGAATGGATGCTCTTCGGGTCCTTGCCGGTGCCAACCCTCAGGAAATCGTTGACCCTCTGGGATCTATGTCTTGGGCTGATTTTGAAACCGTCTTTGAAAGTCAATACTTTCCGGAATCCTTCTGTGATCATCTTCAGGAACAATTTAAGAAGCTCGAGCAAGGAGCTATGTCTGTGACGCATTATGTGGTCAAGTTCCAGTCTTTATCCAGGTTTGCCCAGGATTGGGTAAATTCAAAAGAAAAGAAGTGTAAGAGATTTGAGTGAGGTCTCCATCCTTCAATCCAGCATCTTATTGTTGGGCACAGCATTCGGATCTTTTCTGATATGGTCGAATGTGTCCAAATAATTGAATCTAAGAGAAAACCTTCAAGAGAAGTTAAGGTTTGGGAGCCTAGATGCCAGTCTTCCGGCTCAAGTAATTCTTCATGTAGCTTTGGGAAGAAGAGGCAACGTGAGCTATCGCGTTTCTCTAAAGGGCAGAAACAGCAAGTCAAGCGCGATCAGCCAGGTGTTTCTTTTCGAGCTCAGATTGTGTGTCATAAGTGTAATTAGCATGGACACCTTCGCACTGAATGCCCTCGGGTCACTTGCTATGAGTGTGGCCAACCCGGTCATGTCTCTAGATTTTGTCCTTCCAAGGGCATGGAGCGTAGTGAGGCAGGCTTTGTCCAACAACCCCGCCAGGTTCAGCCATTCCAGCAGCAACAACAATTTCAGATAGCTCTTGTTCATTCTAGCCAGGGCTCTAGATCTGACAAGAAGGGTCCTTCAGGACCAGGGCAGCCGTCAGGACAACGCAGTGGTGCAGGGCATGGTCAGATGACCCAGGATCGAGTTTATGTTGTTCCTTCTGTTGTTCCTCAGTCTTCTGTTGTTCCTCAGCCTTCTATTCAGTAGCCAGAGGCATCCGTCGTTCGTGATAATATTCTTGTCTATAATTCTTGGGCATCTGTTCTTATCGATTCAGGTACATCGCATTCGTTTTTGGCATTTTCATTTGCATCCGTGTTGGGATTAAGTTGGAAGTATTTGATCCACCTATGTTAGTGGAATCGCCTGTTGGAGGCCGTATCCCTTTAAATTATTTCTGTCGTCAGTGCGAGATGACAATCGCCGCCGACACTTCTCGTTCGATCTTATAATGTTGGGTATGTAGGGGTTTGATGTCATATTGGGCATGAATTGGTTATCCATTCATCGTGCCAACATCGACTGTTTCCGTCGTCGAGTTCTTATCCAGGCTCCAGAGGGGGACATCTATTTCTTTGGGGATTGTCGGGATCCCATCGAATCAGCTTTTTATGATCCGAAGGAGCGTGGCTCCATCTGTTGTATGCTCGCCAGCTTGGCCTTGGATGATGATGTCTCAGAGCATCAAGAGCTGCGGGTTGTCGTCTGTGACTTCCCTGATGTATTTCCAGAGGAGTTGGAATTTTCTATCAACCTTATTCCTGGATATGCTCTGATCTCTATTCCACTATATCGATTTGCTCCAGCCGAATTAAGGGAATTGAAGTCCCAGATTGAAGAATTATTTGAATTGGGATTCATTCGTCCGAGTTTTTCTCCTTAGGGAGCGCCTGCTCTCTTTGCCAAGAAGAAGGATAGATCTCTTCGCCTTTGCATCGATTATCGCAAGCTCAACCGAGTGACTGTAAAGAATTGTTATCATATGCCCAGGATCGATGATCTCTTCGACCAGTTGCAAAGTTCTACTTGCTTCTCGAAAATAAATTTGTGGTCTGGCTATCATCATTTGCATATCCAGGAAGAAGATATCTCTAAGACTGCATTCCACACTCGTTACGGCCACTTCAAGTTTGTGGTTATGCCGTTTGGGCTAACCAATGCTCCAGATACTTTCTAAGACTGCATTCCACACTCGTTACGGCCACTTGTTCGAGCACAGTTGAACAAGTGTGAGTAGCCCACTTACAACAATTATCACCAATTGACCAATGAAAACAAAGTGTCCACGGATATAACTCAACATTAACATACAAATTCAAATCTCAATTGTTCAAAGGAATATTGTGGTTTATCCAAATTTTAAGTCTCTAAGAGTGTGTAGCATGGCTATTGAAAAACTTTCTTACATTCCTTTTTCTTCCTAATTTACAACACTTTACTGAGCATTTCCCAAAATATTGAATTCTTACATGAACTTAAAAAAATATCACGAGTTGTTTTAGCTTTAATGCATCAAGGGACTTGGAAAGGATTGAATCAAGTACATCTGAATGCAACTCCAAGTACTCAATAAGATACTCTTGAACAGATTGATCAACCACTCTCCTTACCTCTGAATTCCCCAACCTTGTATTTCAAGGACAGACAAAACAAGCAGTATATGACATTATTAACAAAAAAAATGAGGATGGGTTAGTTATCTTAAGCTGATTATTCATGAAACAAAGCATCAGCTAAAATGAGGATGGGTTCGGTTAACGGTTCGGTTAACGGTTCGGTTTTCTGGATAACCGTAACCGAACCGAACTAGAAACGGATTTTTTTTCTGTATCCATATCCATGGATAAATTTTCGGTTACGGTTCGGTTAAAAATCATCGGTTCGGTTCGGTTCGGATAACCATCGGTTCGGACGGGAGGCCATCTCTACTTATGAACATTATGATGAAACTAAAAAATACCAAAATCCTCTTCGTCATTATGTATTGGGTAGTTCTATACACAACCACTAAAATGCTAAATGCAGCCCACGATTTTTTTGTACACTTCGGAAACTAAAATCCGAATGATTTTTTCACAATTTTTTGAACTGTTCGGAAATTAATTTCCGAAATGTTTTAAACACTTCGGAAACTAAAATCCGAAAAAACCTATTTCATTCGGAAATTAGTTTCCGAAGCAAAAGTCGTGGGGTGCATTTAGCATTTTAGTGATTGTATATAGAACTACCCTTAAATATTTTTTCAGTGAATATATCGGACAAAAATGTTTTGAAATCGTGAAACCCTAACTCGCAGAAATGGCTGGTGGAAATCTAGAGAGAGACTTACAGGTGAGAGATGACCGACGAAGGAACCTGTCGTGACTGTGGGAGGGGAGTTGATGGATGATTAGTTTTAATTAGTATCCCAATTTACAAATCCCTAATCAGTTGATAGATTTAATCAAAACGGGAAATAAAATTTACTACGAATCTCTGTTGTTGGTCGTCTGTTACGGCTCAGAGGAGGAGACCGGAGATGGTGGTCACCGGTGCTGGCGGTGATGGTAGTCGCTGTTGTTGGCAGTGATGGGGGTCGCTGGTTCTGGCGGAGATTGTGGTAGCTATTGCTGGAGGAAATGGTGGGCAAAGATGGTGGTCGATGTCACAGCATTAGAGAACCAGAGAGATGGTGGACGTTCGAAAAGTTCGCGATGGAGAAAGAACCCTATTCCTATTGCAACGACAAGTAATTAGTTTAGGTTTAATCCTCGCCCTTGATACATTTTTAAAAGAATAATATTTGGGCAGTTCTATTAACAACCACTTAAATGTTAAATACAGTCTATGTTTTTTTTTGGTATATTCGGATACAAACTTTCAAATAATTTTTTCACATTTTTTTGAACTGTTCGGAAACTAATTTCAGAAATGTTTTGAACACTTCGGAAACTAAAATCCGAAATAACCTATTTCGTTCGGAAACTAAAATCCGAAGCAGAAACCGTGGGCTGTATTTAGCATTTAAGTGGTTGTATATAGAATCACCCATAATATTTCACCCACACAACTCTAGAATCGGTGAAAATATATTCTTTATTATTTTTTTCAAAAAATTTAATTAACCGATTTCGGACTTACCTAGTCGAAAACATAAGTTAAGCTAGTGGAAATATGAATTGAGATAACTTAAGTTAATACTAAGTATTTTAAATATTTCTTTGCAAGTTAAGATGTTTATTATACTAACTTACTCATATCAATACAGGTGAAAAGTCGAGACCTTTTTCGGCCAAGAAGTAATATATTTGGTGTGGCACACGCATTCGGTAAGTGTGTAGATACATTTCCATATATGTTCTTTGACTTATGATTGTTATGTTCATATGACTTCTTATGTGATGGTTTCATAATTCGTATGAATGTATGTATGCTCGAATTATTTAATTATTCTATTGATACATGATTAAGAGTTTTCCTTGTAAAACATATGTGGAAGATTGCTACTTGAATTATTGGGTTTAGAAACTAAGTGTTGCGACTTGTTAATACACATAAAAGCATGAATGCGTAATTTATATAATTTTGATATCGATGCATGCTTTATTGTGATGGTGGTGTGAAGCAATGGCCCAAGTTTACGGGATTTAATTTATGATAGCATATCTTGAAAGTATGTAGAGCATGTGTTTATCATTTGCATTGATATCATATGGATATAATTGAAGAATGAAAAGTACCTTTAAAAATGGTAATTAATGTAAAGTGGAATAACCTTAGGCATGCTTCTTGATAAGCTGTTAGGCCAAGTATGGGGTGATGTCAGTTAAAGAAGAAAGATATTGAATATTCTGTGCATGCTTTTGATAAGTTGTTAGGCCGAGAATATGGGTGATATGGAATAATCATGGGCATGCTTTTGATAAGCTGTTAGGCCAAGAATAGGGTTAGGGCTTGATTGGTTCGCCTTTAGCAAGTGTGACGTCCTTGCTTAATGATATTGGAATCATTGGAAAGATTAACTGACATATTAAACAAATTAAAAGAAGGATATACTTTGGGTACGAGATTGCATGATATGTTAGAGTCTTGCATATTTATGTGCTTCGTTGTTGATTGTTGTACTTGAGATTGGAGAGAGACACACCCCCTTTTGGTTTATGTGATTACTTGATAGCTTTTACATGTCAATTTACATATATCGATTGTTGTATCTGATACTCCTGGATATCTTTTGTTGTTATTTGTTTTAGAAATTTATATCCAGATCAGCATGATTAGCGAGTCTTCACTCCAAGTCAGACTGCCATGTATTGTGTCTAGATAGAGTTGGTGGATGTCACTCCTTATGGGAGCTTCCTTTTATTTACTCATGTTCAGCAGTTGTCGGTTAGTTTTGAGACATTTCTCACTTTTAATAGTTGTGAGATTATGGTAGTAAGAGAGAGTTAATTCTGGAGTGGAATCACTCCAATATAGAAAGTATATATTCTATATAATATAATGAATAGTACCTAACATAGTCAAGATTCTTACTAAATCGAATATGAAGAAAATGAAAGAAATAAAATAGGAAACAAATCAAAATGTACAATTTGTTAAACTATACGCAGAAAACTAGAATAGCTCGTCTGGATGAAGGTTGGATGGTCTAGATAAATGTAAGAGACCAGAACATGTCGTCCACGGATAGGCTCATCCGGATGAAGGACTATGGTCATCCGAACGAAGGAGGCAGAGGAAGAATAGTTTGGATTTCAATACTTGTAAAAAAAACCTCACCTAGGATTTCAAGATTTCGTCTTAAAGGTGTGATTTTCTCTACCTCTACTATATATGGGTGTCCTTTAACCTTGTATTTCGTATGCATTGCATGTATTCGTTGGATTTTCACCATATTCATACTTTAATCTCATTTTTTGGTCTAGGTTTGGGTTAAACCAGAAATTGGTCAAATGTTTGGGTCTCTTACATATGTAAGAGTTCTGTATTTATCATTGTTGGGTTGTATTTCTTGTATTTCATGAAATCTCTAAATTTTGGAGAACTAGGTGTTGGGGGCCGAACAGAGAAGCAAGACCGGAACAGGAGAGGCCTGGCCTAAAGTCCAGCCCATCAGACAGGAGTCAAGCAACTAACCAAGGTATAAGGTCGACGGTGGGAGCTCCTAGGGCTCACTTCAGTATGGAAGGTTCATTGCCCGGGACATCTCCCAGCCGGATAGTGTAGAGTATCGAAGGGTGACCCTTCGGTAAGATAGCATGCATCCTCGACTGCAGAGAATATTCTTCTGGGAGATAACATCCCAGATTTCTCGCTCGTAGAAGGCACACGCCTGAAAGGAATTAGCTTTTCGGGATTCCTGCAGCACGTTAGTCTCCTTTTCAGCTTTTTAGATGTCCAATGTTGTCAAACGTCGACCTTCCACTTAACCGCCCACGCATACAGATAGGGCACGCGCACTGTCCCCAAGGGACCATGTTGGAGGTTCACTCGCGCCGAAGCGCATACAGGTCACTCACCGATGATCCTATAAAAGAAGAGTAGCATTCCACATTTGAGGTACACTGTCTCTTGATCCAAAACCATGTCAAATCGCTATCTCTCTCTAGAACTCTTGCTGACTTAATCATCGTAGGGTTCACCAGTGGTATTGCAGGTAGCCTAACATTTGTTCTTTTGCAACCACGTCTGTGGTTCATATTTTACGGCCAGATTCGAGGATCCGGAAGGCAAAACTCTCACTTTAATTGGCAATTCTACTGGGGACCTGCTTTCATTTCTTTGAATCTCTCATCTTCAAGTTAATGTTATAAGAAATGGGTTAGAGTGAGCATAACACATCCAAGAGAAATAGTGTTGATGCTCGATAGGCTAAGAGAAAAGGAGTTGACGATGGCACCATAGCTCTGACAACCAACATCCATTCGGAAAGACAAACACAGACTGGTGATGCCAACCACAACACATATTGTTCGGATGCTCCGGCCAAGATGACCAGCAAGCAGTACATCTAGAAGTTGCATGGTGATCTTGGAAAAAGGGATGACTAGACTGATTCCCTCATGTGGGATATGGTTCGCCCGAGGGAGGATATTGAAAAGAAAAGGTTGGTCCCAGTGTCCAACCACACCAAAGACAACGATCCGGAATACAAGATGCCTTCTCATAACAGAAGTCGACTGTAACTGTTCAGAATTTTATAAATCGAATTTAAAATCCAAAATTCTATCCTTTAGATTTTGATTGATCTTGATCTCAAAATCTTATCTTGATTATTGATGTATTTGACCCTTGTAAGTCATGGGAAATTCAATTGTGAATCTAACGCAACTTGAATCGTTCAAATCGGAGTTTGGACGAATATTTGGCATCCAAAACATTCTTGTCAGCCTTTTTGAGGTATCTGGCAAAGAGCCCAGATACCGGTATCATGGATGTCGGGATATTGGTATCCGGGACATGTGTTTTCCTATACCAGTTGCATTTCGATATAGGGCTAGTCCTTCTCATTTTTTCATTTCGATACGTGACCCTTTCGGAAGGCCATTCAGTGGTTGTATTTCAATATGTGGGTAAGTCACATATCGAAATACAAACTCTCTGTCCTATTTTTTCTTTGAGGTATTTCAATATAGGACTTAATCCCTTTGAGTATGCATTTCGATATATGATCCCTTCTATTGGGCCATTCATTGATCGCATTTCGATATGCAATGAGTGCATATCGAAATACAATGTGTCTATCTCCCCTCCCTTATGCTATATTTCGATATGCAGATTTGGCCATCCCGATTGTATTTCGATATGCAAGGGATGCATATAGAAATACAGTTACCTTGAGGGATGATTAGAAAGGTTGCATATCGATATACAAACCTTTTTGCATATCGATATGTAGGCTTAACGGGGGTGCTCAGTGAGTCTATATTTGAATATGTGTCTTTGGCACATATTGAAATACACATATTCGGTAGACTTTGGGGATTTAAGTTTGGGGACATTTTGGTCTTTTCTCGTGCATTGTGAGTATATGTGTGTGACTGAGAGGAGGCCCTAAATCATTTACAGACTTCTCTCCTCCCTCTCAATCTTGTAAGTCTCTCCCTCTCTCACCTCTCTTGAATCTTTCTCTCTCTCCCTCCCCTTCTCTCACTCGTTTCTCTCTCTTCCTAGGGCTTTTGGAGAAAAGCTCTTCACCAACATTGACCAGCGTCGCGAGGGCTGTGCGGTGACGGTCTTGGATCGTTGAGTTGTGAAGAATCTCTCACCTAGAGATTTCAGTTTTTGGCTAAAAAGTAGGTAAATTACTACCTCCTCTCTTGTATGTGTATGTGTGGTAGTGTCTTCAATTGTTCCTTCCCTCTCTCTCGAATCCATGGAGTTATTTTGGTCGAGGTTCAGGGTAGATTGCTGTAGCAAGGGTTAGAACCCTAGTCTCGGACTTAGATGGAGTATAGGGTGTTGTCTCCTTGGCCTTCAAGCTTGCAAAAGGCCAAGTGTTCGATAAAATGTCAATGTAAGTATGGAGGATCGATATGGGTCTTGGAATTTATTCTTGAAGTTATGGGAAGTGTTAATGAGTTTGACAAGTCATTAGGTGGCCTTGGAAATCCAATGGCCACCACGTGTTTGATGGTATATCAAATTGGACTATGGACTTGATTTGGAAAGTTAGTGAGTCGCCTTAGAGTCATTTGAGGACTTAGGAGTCCCCTGCACCTTATGGCCTCTTGTAGTCAATAAAACTCCTAAGTAGTCATTGAAGTGAATTTGGGAATTTTTATGAGTGTATAGGAGTGTTGAAATGGATTGGTATCGCTTTCACATTGTATCAATTGATGTGGTCTCCCTTGATGTCTTCAAGGTGAAAAGCATTGTAAAGAATGATGGTCTCCCTTGATAAAGTCAAGGTAGAGTTGTGATTTGATGAACGAAAGAATGAACTTAACATATGCAATGAATGCCAAAAATGGGGAATGTGTCCTACGAGAACTGTCTGCATTCAATCTCAATCCTTCACTTTAATTCACAAATTCAATGAAATCAAAGAGATGAACCTGTATAATGATGTAAATGGGTATTTAGTGCCCAAGGTGATTTTGATCACCCTTATAAGTGTTGAGTGGAAATATGTTTTCCCGTAAGTCACGGAAACCCTAATGATTATTGTCGGGTGATCATAGGAAGAAGTCTTTGGCCAAAGGGGGAGATATGAGTTCCCATGTGAGTCTCGGAACAAATTGAAAACATCAGCCGATGGGTTTCAGGGGAAGCTTAGCACATTACTCCCTTATTTTAATATGGTTGAGATTCATTACCCTCTTAATTTGACAAGTTGGGAATATGCGGTAAAATATTAATAAAAATGAATAAACGGTTGATTATTCCCTATTTTATAAAGGTGGACTTATATGGATCCCTTGTTTGACAAGGTTGAGAAAATTTGAAAACTTATCTCAATCATTCAAATATCCCAAAAAAATTTATGAATCGAATCTATAACAGAGTCTAAGGTTGAAAGAGGGTTGAGGAATGACTTGGTAAGTATGGTTTGGTGTTGAGGTTCTTGGGCCCCTTTATATAGGCCTTTAGGGTTGTCTTACCCCATAGTAGAGTATTGATTAGTGTTTGAGTTGTAGTCTTCTTGGTCAGTTCTTAGAGACCATTTCCCTGTGTACTTGATGGTTTTGAGGACTAGATTTGGTGTTCACTGTCAGTATAGCATTTGTGTCAATTGCACTTAAGGATACATTTGTATCTCCCCATGTCTTGTCCTTTTCTTTATTTTCAGTGTGTTTGCATGTGGACACTTGGGCACGCGCCCACCATGTGCATACTTGTTAGTAGTTAGTGGTTTTCCTACTGAGCGTGT
>NMUG010005543.1:0-13075 GCA_002855965.1 Monotropa hypopitys | reverse complement strand
GGGCTAAGGTCAGCAGGTTAAGAGCCAAGGCTGGACAGCCGGTGGGGCCTACCATTTGTGAGTGGCGCCGTTGGGTTGTCTGAAAACCGTCCGGATCATTATTCTTTCCTCAAAATCTATAAATACTAAGCCATTTCACTTCATTTTCAGTACAACTCAATTTGGAAACATCCAGACTCTCCGTTTCTTTCTCTAGAAAATTGTCCGAAGCAATTTAGTTCGGCAGAGCTCTGGACTCTTATTCCAGGAGTTCGACAGCAGGATTTTCATACTCAGAGTGCTCGGCAAATCATCTGCCGTACATCCATACTTCAAATTGTTGTTCGGCAAGTCTTGGCCGTACAACCAATCTCCTCAGAATCATTGTTTGAGCTTCGGTCAGATTTGATTCACTTCGGCAAATCATACTCAGACTTCCAGACGACTAATTTCACTTCGGCAAAGATTCCTTTCAGCTCAAAAAGACCTCGTTTAAAACAGAACCTGTTCGGCAATACACTTTGAACTCTGATCATCCTTCCTTCGGCAATTCAGGATTCGGCCAAAGGTATTAAACTTATCACTTATTGTTTTATGTTCGGCAAAATCCCTAGGGACCTAGTTATTGCTCGGCAAACTTAAATTCAGGTCTAGCCGTAATAATTTCACCTCGGCAGATTCATTCGGAGTCTTCCCGTACACTATTGTTGTCGCTCACATCCGCAGCTGTTCAGATCGGCAGAGTTATGGTCGGCCAAGTTATTTAAATCGTTATTTCTGCTCGACAAAGCTAGCATTCGGCTAAGCTTATGACCAGATCATTATTTTAAGTTCGGCCAAGTCACTTATCAGTCCGGCCGTGCTTCTTTGCACATGTTGATTGATTAATCATCATTCTGACCGAAGCAGATTGTGCTCGGCAGAAGTCAGCCGTTCTTTGACTTTATCAGCTCGGCAACAACTCTGGTTGTTCGGGAAAGTAGCCCAAGATCTCTTAACATCCTCAATGCTTAGATAATTAAGAACTTTTGATCTGACCACATCATTTTAATTTGATTTTAAAATAAGTATCACTTTTGAATTTAATCAAAAGCCTAATTCTTTTTATTTTCCAACAAAAGTTTAAAATTAATAAACCAGAGTTGAACAAAAATTGAGGGTTAAATTACTCTCTGTCTAAAATTAATATGGATCTCATGGATTGAATCTCACTTTTAGATTTCTATGTTAAAAAATCATAAAATTTAGTTAGTCTTAAAAATCAAAACAAATAAAAATTGTAAAATCTATACTCAACCTTTAATTGATAAACTAAGAAAAATCATATAATTTTCATATGGGCACGACTATGGTATTATCAGATTATTTTACTACAATGAAATAAATAAATAATTTTTTATGCTTGAAAATAATTATTTAATTTAATCACTATGGAAATAGAGCAAGCAGCTCCTCTTCATTAACTCAATCCAAAAAGATTCTCCCAAAAAACGAGAAAGATTTCAAAATGGTTGTCGTAATTTCCTCTAATGGCAAAGACAACCAACCAAATCCATTAACATATCTATTATACAAAACAGGGCGGTCTGTGGGATCCATACATTTTCGTTTGTTAGATCTAATCTTAATTGTGGTTGAACGGCCAGATTTCACACATCTACAAATGCATCTAATCTCCCTGATTTCTCTCACAACGTTATCAATCATATCATTATCTTACCTCTGATTTCTCTCACAACGTTATCAATCAAACCGTTTCCCATTTCAATCCATTTGCCATCACAGCATCGATCAATCTCCATTTATACACCATCACACAGCCTCTATCAACATCTCGTCCTCGATCCCCCTCTCATCTCACCCATGCTTCTCTTTCTTACCCCACGCCTCTCTCTCTCACCCCACCCTCACAGCCACCGGCGACCTCGGACGCCCATCCACTCCCTCCAACACCGGCAATCAACCCCCTCCCACTCCTCTATGTCTCCCTCACGTCTAAGGTTCTCCATCACAGTGTCGATCCCTCTCACAGACTCGCTCCCCCTCACGACGTCACTCCCCCTCTCTGTCTCTCTCTCTCTCTCTCACGCATAAGGTTCCCCCCCTCTCACGCACATCTCTCTATACTGCACAACACCACCGCACCACGCACCTCCGCTACATTTTCATCGGCGACTGCCTCCCCTACCGATGACTGCCTCCCCACCTCCTCCCTCTCACACACGCAGGACAAGTAATTCGATTTTTTGTTTCATTTTTTTTGTTTCGTACTGTGTACATGACAGTAGGACTGTGTATATGTTTGTCAAATAATTCCTTTGTATGTCACAATCGACAGGAATTATAGTTTGCTGGAATATATGGAATGTGGAGTTTGGTTCCTTGACTTGGGACAGGACTTCTTTGGAAACAAACTTGAAGTGTAATGGAGTGGGTTTGAAGATAAGTAAATAAACTTTTATTATCTTCAAGAAAAAGTACAAATCGACAGGGAATTAACCTAATCGACAGAGTACAAGTTACAACTAATCCTAATGAAAACTAAGTTAGAAGCAAAAACTATGAGCTATGCTTTCTGTCGTCGATCCTCTCTTTGGCTGTCTTCCTCTTGCTTTTATAGCCAATTGCTGATTTTTGAATTCAAATTCTCCCTCCTCAATGGTCTTTTTTGGACACCTGTATATCAATAACCATTTGTTAGTTTGAAAAGTGGATAACGGCCTTGGCAGTTTCATGGTGTTGGCAGTTTCTTTGCACCATTTGTTCAATTGTTATTTGACAGAAAACTTTTAAGGCAATTTTAGTTAATAATCTCCAGTCAATTTAGAAGATATACCTATTAACCTTCATATATTTTTTAATCGATGAAAAATATTTAAGGTTAGGGGTATTTAAGATATTTAATCTTTTGTTAATATTTTCCAATCGATGTTGGAAATTATTTAGGACACATACCTATTGACCTTTGTTAAATATCTTTCAATTGATGAAAAATATTTTAAGGTTGAAGGTATTAACCTTTTGTTAATGTTTTCCAGTCGACAGAAAATACCTAAGGTATATATATATTCCTTTTTATTAATATTTCCAATTGATAAAAATATTTAGGACCTAATAAAGACTTAAAAATCTTTTTGTTGTTAAATAATATTATTTTCCATTTTTTGGCGTAAACAATGCCCCTTTATTTAATTAAGTTAAAAACTTTTAACTTAATGAAATAAATTACACATGAGTTTGCTTTATCCGTTTCCTCTGAAAACTTAGGGTTTTATTCTCGTTGGTGATTCACATTCCAAGAGTGTGATTTGAAATTACAGTGGAAGTCTAAACTAACCTAGAGGGGGGTGAATAGATAAGTTATTTAAATTTTAAGCTTATTAAAAAAACTTATTAAATTAAATTGCATTCACCACACACAAAGAAGGAGGTAAAGAGTATATAGAGAGAGACACGAGATTTACGTGGAAAAAGATTTAGGGTCGGAATAACCCTAAACGAAAAAACCACGGGCCCTAGTCTACTATTTTATTGCAATTACTAAATAAGGTTCAACAGGTACAGACAAAAGGCAAATAACCCTGAAACCCTAATTCTTACACTGCTGATGTAGTTCTCCCGAACTCCTTATCTTGGCCTATTACAAACCACGAGCTAAGCTGCCTGGTCTCCGAATCTGTGCCGGCTCCAAGTCCCCTTGGCCTCAATAGTAGATAGGCGATGCAATCATGCAATGAAAATCGAATGCATTCATAAAATGCGTAAAAATAATCAAAACAAGAACATGTCTCGAATTGATACAAAAATGAAAAACGATGAAGTTTTTCGAAAAGGGATATGAATGATTCTAAAAGAATCAATCAAACATGCAAGGAATAAATTCCTACAAAAACAAGTCAATCTAATAAATACAAAAACACAAAAATACTAGAGGAAGTTTTTTACAAAAGTTTATTTTGATTTTTGTATTTAAAAGTTCAACTAAAACATAGATTCAACATCCAACAAAAACATTCTTGAATTTATTACAGATTTAAAATGTTTTAGAATTATTGAATTCAAAAACTTAAACTAAGAATTAAGCACGGCCTAGCGCCACGGCGCTAAGGGCGCGCAGTTAGAAAAAAGTGTCCAATTCTCGATGAGCGAGTCGAGAGTGCCACGGTGCTTCAACGCGCGGCTGAAAATCTCAATTGGCGCGGCGAGAGCGCCACGGTGCTCCAACGCACTATCGAAGCGCTGCGCTAGCGTCTCGCTAGCCTCTGTAATTCCTGCAGGCGTTTGGAACAAAATGGGGCACGCCGATATAGCGCGCCGCGCGCTGGGTGGCGCTGAGCAGGGTATAAATATGTTTTTTTAATTTAAAAATTCATTTAAAATCATTTAAAATCAAAATAAAATAAACATATATATATATAAGAAAAATTTATCTTTTAAGAACTTAATATATATATATATGTATAAAAACTTTAAATGCTCCAAAATATATAATGAAAAATAACCATTATGCATATGCCAAAATTTAGCGTTATACCTTACGTTGAACGCGCGTGCCTCGGAAGAATTTCTGACTCGACGATCTTCAACTTCTTTGCTTGAGTCTTCACAACTATAATTCTAGTTTCTAAAAACTAAAATAGTATATAGCCCGATAGATCAAGTGATCCCGGAAAACAAAATAACAAAAATAAAATTTACAATCTCCCCCTTTGTTTTTTTTTTGTTTTTGGAGACATTTTTACTATCGGCTACATCCTATCTAAGTGTTGTTGCATAAGACTCAGAATGGCTCGAAGATCATTTATATTACCTGCACATTAAATTCTTCCAAGAAAGCAGTAATAGTATAATAATAAATGACAGTTAAATATAGCAGCAGTCATTATGCATAAAAGAGGAGCAAAACAAAACTAGCAGAAACTACGCAGTGAAGTGCTAGTAAGAAGGCAACCACGCAAACACGTCAATAGAACAAGGTAAAGCGTAGTAGTGGTGCTGTAGTAAACATAAACATAACATAGTAAACATAGCATAGGTCCATCAAACATATCAAACAGAATAGTCCAAAACATCAAACCAACAAACACATCAACAACAAAAAAACTAATGTCCAATCATCACAAACAAAACAAGGAAAAGGTCCAACAATAGTAAAACAATAGTAGAACAGTAGTAGGTAGAACAAAAGCTAGCCGATCTCTCTCTCCCCTATGGATCCGGAAAAGAAAAAACAAAGCATTGGCAGTCAACAGCAACAGCATCATCATCTGAAACATCATCAGTATCATAAGCATCGGCAAGCAGCATCAAGATCATCAATCACTAAGTCCATCATCACCATCTATGTCGGCAGCCGAAGGATAGTCCAATTCCAATCGATCCTCCACCCTCTGTAGTCATCGGCTAATGCGGTCTATCCCTGAACGTGCATATGTAAAATGATCATCATAGCTATCCAGACGAGAGTTCAAAGAAGCGAACTGCAGCTGAAGGAAATCCATAAGGCCATCCGTAGGAGCAGGTGCTGGAGAAGGTGCTGGAATAGGTGCAGGAGCATGATCAGGGGAGACAGGCGCTTGACGCCATGGTGGATGATAATCTAGAGGAGGATAAAGTGATGGAAAAGCAGGCTAAATGGCAGGATAAGGAGGAGGATAGTGTGAATCTTCAAGACCAGGACCTGCAACTTCTCCTATCCTAGACAGTGATGCATGCTCAGTAACGCGTGAAATATCACGTTTCGGATACGAGCGGGGCTCATCCGAAATGGTAGGAACATTGTGAGCATGCAAGAAACGGGTGATAGTAGACAGGAAAGGGACACCTGCGGTGCAGTGCGGGTGAGTGGAGTAGTTGTAGATCATCCACCACATCCTGGAAGCCAGGTCAAAAGAGAATCCTCTACCAATACCATACAGTAACTCGACACGAGGAGTAGGAATGCCATGAATATGGTCAGTGGGATCGACAATCGAACAAACAATCTTGTTTAGAAGACGGTGATGCGGGGAAAGGTGACTGTGCACAATCAGAATGCCAGGACTACCAATGCCATCAGTGATTTCATTAATAATATCAGACATCGTAGGAGTAAACTGAGCGGGCAGTGTACACTGTGGATTTTGTACGACAGGCAGATTCAGTAACATTCGGATAGCATCCGATGAGAAAGTAACTCGCACACCTCTGACTAAAGAAGAGAATGATTGATTATCTGTATTAACTGAATTCCTATTCGCTAAGAATTCTGCCACCATAATAGGCAAACCGTACTCGTGACCCGAGCACACGCCTATCCAACCTCGCAGTGCAAATTGGTCGGTGAGACCAACTGATGCGAACTCAGAGACAATGACATTAAGTTCTACTAATTTCAGACCCCTACGCATGAAAAGATCGTACATTTCTTTCGCCTGTGAAGACGAAAAAGATTGATACCTTAATCTAGTGTCTGAGGGTCATTTCCAACCCCGAGGATTCGTTGATGAACCTGACATATTGATTGAACCAATAAAGTATGAATCGAACAAAGAGAGATTAAACAACTTACTCAAAAAGTTTGAACTTTGAGAGGATTTTTCGGAACTGCACCCTAGAGAGAGAATAGAAACTGATGGAATGACTGAAAAATCGTAGTTTTTCCTTTTATATGACTCGGCACTCCGTGGTGCTTGTGACGCCTGTTTAAAGTGTTGCGCGGCGCCGTGGCGCTATCGACGCACGTGGTGCAGCGAGGCGCCATGGAGCTGTTGGCGCGCGTAATTCAGATTTAGGCGACAGAATAAGAAATTTGTGTCACTATAACATTTGTATTAGCCAAATAAAATCTATCTAGACACCAAAAAAATATAAAAGGAATATAACTCAACTTAGGACCCTTTCAGGATCAGTGTGAGCAAATCGCGTAAGCGAAGTGTCAGTGACTACGTCCATCAGAACATTCAGAAGAGAAATATTCACACTACAAAAGACACGAAAATAAAATTGAAACAAAAATAAAATAAAATTGGCTATTTGATAAAGTTAGGCTTTGGGCTCGATAGAAATCAAGCCGATGGACTTTCTCAAATATTCGAAACGAAGGGCATCGAGGGGTTTCGTCAATATGTCTGCCTTTTGATCTTGTGTCGGGATAAAACCAAGGATAATAATGCCATCCTCCACCAAATCACGAATGAAATGGTGACGGATATCAATATGTTTGGTTCGTGAATGTTGAACCGGATTTTTAGATATATTTATGGCACTAGTATTGTCGCAAAATACGGTCATCACACTCTGCGTTATGCCATAATCAGCAAGCATTTGTCGCATCCATAATAATTGAGTGCAACAACTACCTGCAGCAATATATTCGGCCTCTGCATTTGATAATGACACGCAATTCTGTTTTTTGCTATGCCACGACACAAGACATTTTCCTAAGTATAAGCATCCCCCTAATGTACTTTTTCGATCGGCTATGCAACCAGCCCTGTCGGCATCCGAGAAAGCAGCCAGGTCAACTAGGGTTCCCCGAGAATAGAACAGGCCTAAAGAGACAGTCCCTTTGACATATCGTATAATCTTTTTTACTACTGAGACATGTGATTCTTTAGGATCCGATTGATATCTAGCGCATACTCCAACGCTATATGCAATATCCGGACGACTGGAAGTAAGATAGAGAAGACTACCTATCATGCTACGATAATAGATAGGATCAACGCTGACTCTTTCCAGGTCCTGAGACAGTTTAAGAGTAGTAGTCATAGGAGTACGTGTAGATTTTGCATCATTTAACCCAAATTTCTTTACAAACTCACGTGCGTACGTGGATTGAGAAAGAAAAATACTGTCATCTTCCTGCTTCACTTGAAAGCTTAAAAAGTAAGTCAACTCTCCCATTAAACTCATTTGAAATTCATGTGCCATTTGTGCACCAAATTGGCGAGAGTATGACTCACAAGTAGATCCGAACACGATATCGTCGACATATATTTGTGCAATAAGTATGTCATTTTCTGTTTTCCTTAAGAACAGTGTCCGGTCTACTCCCCCTCGAACGAAACCGGTATTTAATAGATGATCATTTAAACGATCGTACCAGGCTCGAGGAGCTTGTTTTAAACCATACAAAGCTAGAAGACTAGTGGGATTTAGCTCACTAGGGGATGAAGAGACAGATGGCAATTGGTAACAAAAATATTACCACTATGAGTATATTTTATTACACTGCAGTTTAATTCAATATGTGGAATGCATCTGTAATGTGGTTGTGTATGGGAAGACACGCCAGAGTACCTTTTAGGGTTGGCTCTCAGATATCATTTGCAAGTGTGAATGCATATGTGGTGTAATTGTTTACCGTGATTTCTTATTGTTTTAGATTTTAGTTTATCTTACATACTATGTGTTGGTCATCTTTGGTAAACACGGGTTTCGGAAGAGATGAGTTGTACATTCCACTACTGATTTAGGAGTTGAGTCTGACACTTGGATGACTTAGCATAGGCTTACATAAGACGTGTTGTACATTTTTCCTATGTACGTTGATCGGGACCAATTGTAGTTGCTTTTCTTTTAGTCAAAAGCATGATGTAATAAAGAGATTTGATTGTTTAGTTTTATTTCTGCTGTTGTAGTTTGTTGTTTATTGCAACTGTTAGTTGTTTGATTTCTTTTATTTATTAGAAATCTATTTAAGCATGTTGTGAGTTGAGTTTATAGAGTTGTTGTCACATAATGGTGTTAATTGAGTAGTAAACATGCTTATAGGTCGCAAGCCCATCTATTTACATCCTGTTTATTGTTGAGTATTCGGGGCGAAGCGGGACAGATTGGTATCAGAGCTGGAGTTATATCTAGTCTCTGTGACATGAGTTAGGAACCATATAGTGGGCTAGTGTGTAGAGTATAGGTCGAGTTAGGGAATACGTGATATAAATTGCCCTAACTGTTGTGGAATTGGAATTGTTTTTCCACATGACCTACAATATTCTTAGAAGGAAATGGAAAATTAATCTAGAGATGTTTTTTTTCAATGGATACAGAAGCCAGGAATGTTGTAAATTCGGAAGATGGATTAGAGACAGATCATTGATCAGTGGCTATAGTTAGCAATTGGAAGTGGTACTTCCCACGTTTTGATGGCAGAGGGGACAAGAGAATCTGGAGCAATTGTGTTGATGCTAAAAAGATTCAAAATTATTGTAATTAGATGAGTTTAAGGGGATAGATGATCTAGCTACTATATATTTCGTGATGATGACATATGTATAAAAGAGAAGCAGCAGAGAAAAGTAAGAATCAGTTAGGAGTAATTATTCCAAGGATTATTGAGGTTGAGGGTGCTTTACATGTGACTGGGGTGAGTAGTGTTGGCTGCAATGGCCAGGGATTGGAATATTATCATGCCAGAGTTTGTGTGGTTATCTTTATAGATGGTAAGTAGGGTCAAAGTTAAAGCAATAATGGTCAATCTGTATCTAAGGGGATTGAGGCATCTTCAGATATTGTGTCAGGTATTCTATTATGTTTCTGGTCAAGATGCTATGATTCTTATTGAGCCTGGTTTGATGCCTTTGATCGTTGCATCTTTAATTACTGCTTTCTCATTGAGATCTTGTGAATCTATGGGATGTGTATTAGCTAGTGGATCGAGATAATTCATGATCGCTCAATTCGGGGTCTACGACAGGCTCACTAACTGGTGATTCGACTTCTACAGTCTCCTCATCATCAAGAGATTCTCCCCCTGAAACAGTGACGGGGTCTTCATTTTCTGGAGATGCCGTAGACTCCCCCTCAATATGATCACCACTAGAGGAACTATCCTCAAAAATGTCCCAATTTTCATTGTTTTCTAAGTTTTCGGGCATTGACTCATCAAGTGTAGAATCATCCACCACCACATTAGCAGACTCCACCAACGTAGAAGTCCTAAGATTGTAAACCCCGTAAGCACGACTGGTGGTGGAATATCCCAAGAAATACCTTCATCACTTTTACTGTCGAATTTTCCAAGAGATTCGCCATCTCTCAGAATATAACATTTGCAACCAAAGATCTTAAAGTATTTTACTGAGGGCCTTTTTCCATTCCAAATTTCGTATGGAGTCATTGTAGTTCCAGGCCTTACATACACTCGATTGCTAGTGTATCAAGCGGTGTTTATGGCCTCTGTCTATAGATTTCTGGGAATATTCTTAGAATGAAGTAAAACCCTAGCAATCTCTTGAAGGGTTCTATTTTTTCTTTCCGCAACCTCGTTTTGCTGGGGAGTGCGAGGGGCAGAGAATTCATGTTTTATGACTTGTTTATTGCAAAAGCGTTCAATGTCAGAATTCTTGAATTCCCTTCCTCTATCGCTCCGGACTCGAGTAATACTTAAGCCTTTTTCATTTTGCAATCGAAGGCAAATAGACTTAAAGCAGTCATAAGCATCAGACTTTTCTCTTAAATATCCAACCCAAGAGAATCTCGAAAAGTCATCCACTATGACCAAAATATATCGTTTTCCCTCTAAGCTCTATGTACGAGAGGGACCCATAAGATCGATGTGTAGTAATTCCAAGAATTTAGTTGTAGCAATGATGTTGGTCTTTTTGTGTGGGCTTTTTGTTTGTTTTCCTTTCATACATCCACCACAAACAAGACCTTGGCCGTTGGCCAATTTTGGAATGCCCCTACCAACTTCATTTTTTGTGATGCGATGAAGATCTGAGAAATTCACGTGGCCCAATCGTTGGTGCCACAATTCAACATCATCTAATAGTACGCGATGACACACAGTAGACGGGATCGTTTCAACACAGTAGCAGTTATCAACAGATCTAGATCCCTTAACTATGCACTCACCGGTAGAATCAAATATTGAGCAATGATCTTTTGAGAATTTCACTTCGTATTGATCATCACAAAATCGCCCAATGCTTAGCAGATTTACTTTAAGTCCTTCCACGTACAGAACATCGGATAAAGCCGAAAATCAGGAATAGAAACTGTGTCTTTGCCCATTATTTTGCCTTTATTACCATCACCAAATGTGACAAGGCCATGGGCACAGTCTTCTAAGGATACAAAAAGAGTTTTATCGCCACTCATATGCCTAGAGCAGCCACTGTCAAGATACCAAGAAGATGAACGATGAGCATTATAAGCTGTGTGTGCTACAAGATACTGTGAAGCCCTAGGTTTCCAGATTTTATGATCCTTCATCATTTTTTGTATGTCCTGGGCAAAAACAGATAATTTCTGAACTTAATCAAAAAAATAAGTAGCTTGTTTTTCGAAGTCATTGAAGTTTTCAAAAATGGTCACCTTATTATTGAGTGGTGGCACATATCGACCTTTAATGGGTCTTCCCAAAGTGGGTCGATCTTTCTTAAATTGTGTATCATTTTGCAACTTGTAGCAAAATGGTCGAATGTGACCACGTCCACCACAATGGTGACAAACAAACACTCTTCTAGAAATTATTTTGTTCTTCAGAGTATTTTCTTTGAGAATAGTTCGAGTAGGTGTACTCGACTCTCCCTTGAGCAATACAATTTCTTTTGACTTGTTTTTGTTCGAGTGAGGCTCACTCGGTAGATTATCAAGAAAACCCAAGCCACTTCTTTTTCGAAAAATTGGAGTCAACTGAGTAATGTGTTCAGTACACTTACTTCTTTTAATCATCTCATTTGACTCGAGAAGATGTTTTTCCAGGTCTTCTATCTTAGATAAGGATATATGAAGTTTGTCTAAAGCCTCTTTTCGCTCACCATCACATACTGTAAATTGTTCATTCAAAAGATCATTCTTCCTCTTGACATCGTCCAGTTCTAAATTTTTCGACTCTAAGTCAACCCTAAGAGTAATCCTTTACTCGATGATGGGTGTGAGGGACTGGAATTCCTTGAAAAAGTCCAAATTGCCTGGCACATTGATTGGGTAGATATATCTCAAAACTACAATTAGCAAACCTGACAGCTGATAGAGAAAAACCTATTGGGATGAATCTAGATACCAATATGCTGGCCCAAAACTCATTTACAACAGGGGCTGGAACTGTCAAGTCAAAAATGGGCTTTAACTTATAAGAACTAGGATACTTCAGCTCATTAAAAGAAAGCCAAGAAGGTGAGTCTCTAGGCTCAGGACAATAGAAGGTTTTGAAATACCTTGCAAAAGAGGCATCCTCACGAGTAGGAAGAAAACCTAACAAATGTTCTGCATAACTTTGACACAATCTGTTATCTGTCCTCTGGGGATAAAAACCAAGGGGTCTCATAGATGGAAAGTAGGCATATAGCCATACTTGTAATAACCATAAAGGCCCACCACAGCTACTAGTGATTTTACTTTGAACAAAGGTATAGAAAACCTTATACAAAGTTCTTAAAACAAAAGGGGCTAATGCAAGTTTAGTGCCCTGAGCTAAGCAAACATCTAATTTGATGTATTCCTTGGTGATCTTCAACTCAGCTACACATAACAAATATTTATTGATCCAGTACAAATAAAAGGCAATTTTCTCATGGAAGGAAGGTGGTAAATTGCATATTTTACTATGGGTAGCAAGAAAATTTGAATAACTTTCTGAGGATGTTTCAAAGACATGTGAATAAGGGGAAGGCTCAAGGATGGCAGTAACCTCAATACCTATACTGGATAAACCAGTAAGATGGACAATATCAAGAACAGTTGGAGACATAGGTCCATGAGTAAAAACAAACGTGTTGGCAAAAGTGGACCAAAAACAAGCAGCCGCTGCAAGTATTTGAGGGTTTAAGGAACAGTTTTGAGTTGAGAGTTCTAGAGTCTCAACTATACTCATGTCAGTCCACTCAGTGTATAAAAAATTGGACATCCTGTATACCCATTTGGTCCATGAGGCAAGAGGGGAGGGCCAGGATCTAATATGGCCCCTGTTTTCCCAACCAGAACGATGTAGACCAGAAAGGGAAAACAACAAAGGCTCGTCAAAATTAAAAGTGTAATAGGATGGCAACTCACTAGGAGTAGTTGGAAAGTAGATGGGTCCTAAGATACAGTGTGCGAGATCACCTAAGATAGGAATAAAAATATGTTTAAGTTGGGAAGCTTTCCTTAAACACTGAGGGAACCGAGT
>NMUG010005542.1:0-13075 GCA_002855965.1 Monotropa hypopitys | reverse complement strand
AGTGAAAGAGGGAGGGAAGTCGTCGGTGTAAATACATATACAAAAATGTTTATTAACACAGTTGTGTAAAGACCTAAATGGACTGAATAGACACAAATTTGGTATTCTGAAAAAATCACAAATTTGTGAATACCAAATACCAAATATACAAATACCAAAAACTGAGTTCTTCAATTACTGTAGCAAAATTAATTTGTGTTTTGTGAAAATCAAATCAAAGCAGATAAACGAAACAGAATTGAAAAAACAATAAGGGAGAAATCGTACAATACAGAAATACAGCAATCGTACAATACAATTGAAGATGAACAGAAATCATACAATATAGAAATCGATGCATCGGTATAATCGTGAGTCACTGATCAAAAGCGCAACACAAAAATTGAAAAAATCAAAAGGGGGGAAACACAAAAATTAAAAATCGTGTACACAAAAAATCGTATTACACTGGAGAAAAAAATTTAAAGGAGAGAAACACAAAAATGCGATGAATATACAAAGGTCAAGAACGAAAAAATATAGAAGGGTCTGTGAGGGTGGACGTGTAAACAGAAAAAAATACATAAAGGTCTGTGAGGAACGAAACAAATGTTACGTGTAAATAGAAAAAATACAGAACAAAAATACAGATGAACAAATGAACTACAAACATTTAACAGGGCGTGTAAGCCATTTGAGTGGCAAGAAGGCAATGAAACCCAGAAAACTACAACCATTTAACAGGACGCAGACCATTACGAAATTACCAAAAAAATGTTTGAGGGTGGAAGGTGTACTGCAGACAAATAAACAAATGAACAAAAATTGAAAGACAAATCAACAAAAACTGAAAGACAAATGAACAAATTGAAGACTCTGTACGATTGACGATTTTTTTTGAAAAAATTCACTTGCCCAGACTTATCACTTGCTGGGCTAATCACCCCCAGCTGTAATCAAAAGTATTCATTGCATCTACATTCTTGCTGAAAATCCATCTGCCCCACGTTCCTCCACACCACAACTTCAAATTGGATCTGAGAACTCCATGGAACTTGCTGCGCGAAGGACGACGTCTCCACCCCACGTTGCTGATGCCTCCTCCACGCTCCTCAGACCAGCAGGCTCACCCTTCAACGCATCCACCTTTCTCTGCACTGGAGAATCCATCCCTGCCTCAGTTCGACAATTCGCACGGAACTGAGCCGACGCTGTTGCTGTGATGAAGACGATGAAGCGAGAGGGAGGGAAACGTTGTTGCTGTGCAGCGACGATGAAGCGAGAGAAGATGGAGCGTTGTGGGAGCGTTGTGATTTGTGAAGGATTGCGAGAGAAATGGAAGCTTGAGATATGGAAGGTTTGTGTGCGAGAGATATACGGATAGGTTTGAAAGATATGGAAGAATAACAGATTGCTATCCAAACAGATTGCTATCCAACGGTGTGTGGGAGAGAAATTAGGCGTGGATTGCAATCCAAGCGTGTATATCACATTTAGGTGTGTAATAAATGTGAGATAAATTAGGAATGAAATAATTAGGCATGTATTGTGTATTAGCCGTTGTATCAATAATTAAGCGGATTCAACGGTTCTCTATATAGTTATATGTATATGTGGTCCCCACACTGTCCTGTTTTGTATAATAGATATTGGGGGAGATTATGACTTTGAATGAATATTTATGCAATATCTTTCTTCATTCAAATAATTGACATTTTATCTTATATGTATATAGATAGATAGATAGAGAGATAGAGGGACTTTCCTTTTGTTTTCCTCCTCTTTTCTGCTTTGGGTAGTATTGTTTTTCCTTTATCAAAGAAAAAAAAAGTCTCGTTTGGCCTTCAAACACTTTCCTACATAGACAGGATCATCCCCCTTGCTATAATTATACCCCATAAAATCAGCATATTTGGAATCTTACAAAAATTTTCAACTGATTTTGGTTAGGTTATGTCAATTTTGGAAAATATGTTGCGTGTAAAGGCAAATTCAAATGATATACGTGATAGATTGCAAAGAGGAATCAACAAAGTTTATTGCTAATCTAAATCATAATAGAATACAAGGTCACACGTAGATTAAGTAGAAAACCCTAATCAATTGTAAGGAAATAATTAAATCAAGGACTAAACAACTCTTGGAATATAATAGAGATGAGGGTGGTAAACCGAATACATAATTTTGTTCACACTCCCTTCAAACTCAAGATGTGTGGCCAAAGATCACGGAGAGCTTGTCAAAGAGAAAACGAAAGGGAGAAGCAGCATCCGTCTTCCTGAAGAAGTCAACCTTTTGTAGCGAGGATGAGATAAACAACAAAACTATGGTACCAGATTGGAGATGATTGTACGCTCATGATAAATCGTATGAACAATCTAAATAGCACTCATATCACAATACGGAAGTGACATGTTCTACGATATGATACTGTTTTGACAGTAAGCGAGCAATAACACATTGCTTTTTGTTTTTCCAAAAAAATAATGACATCAACAAGAAAGACACAAACCACAGGTAGACTTGCGACCAAAGATATCACCTCCCCAATTGGCATCAAACTCAAAATAGAGGAAAGAAGTAAGAACTGGAGAAGGGTACCATGAACATAACACATGATACGAAGTAAGGTGGCTCAATGTGTTGAACAAGGGGCAAAAACAAACTAAATGACAATGTGCACAGTATAGGCGATACCATCCCGAGTCACAGAGAGATACGCAAGACACCCAACTAGCACGCGGTACTCGACAGGCTCATCAAGAAGAACCCTATCTGAAGCAAAGAACTTGACATGTAATTCAACGAGAGTATCAACCGTCTTGCCATTAGTGAGATGAGCACAATAAATAATGTCACTCACATACTTAGTCTGAGACAGAAGATATCCCTTAGGAGAAGAGAGGATCTCAATACCAAAAACTACTGAAGAGGGTCCATATATTTTATCTCAAACTTGTGAAAGAGATGAAGCTTCATCTCACTAATAATAGCAGAATTAGAGCAACTAATAATCGTATGGTCAACATATAGCAAGAGAAGTTGTCACGACCTAACGCCTAATGAACAAGTTTAAGGATCTCTTTCACCGAGTTATTAAATTATCACTCTAAAAATAATAAAGTTAAATTCCGAAAGCGTGATAAAATAAATAAGTGCTCAGAGTCTTGTGAACAAACATGATTTCATTACCAGAATTGAAGTACATAATATCCAAATTCTATTACAACAAGTACTCAGCACTTGCTGCAATATCAAGTACATCCAAGAGTATGCAAAATGAAGTCTAGGATGGCTAAGTTTCTTGTAATTCCCCAATTTTTTTCATTTATTTATTTGATTATCAAAATATTAATTCCCATATTGAAATCTTTTGAATTTGAGAAACCAATTTCTCCTTTGTTATGTATATCAAAATTGACATTTGTATTCCCATTGAAGTTCCATTCATATATCAAAATATGAGTTTGGAAAGGTTTGGAGAAGTTCCTTAGGCATATCGAAACGCCTATGTATACCCATTGAATTCTTGCATATCGATATGTATCAATATATTAGTGCTCACATATCGAGATGTGAGTTGCTTTTCCCTTTGATGATTCCTATTGGTGTACCGAAATGCCTATGGGTATGTGCTTGTATATCGAAATGCTTCCCTTCCTATATCGACATAGGAAGACATTAGATTCTAATATTCTTTAAGAATTTCCTTGTATATTGATATGAGTCCCACGTATATCGATATGTGTTCTATGTTGATTGAATATCGAAATGAATGGACTTTGTTCTTGGATGCCTTAATCCCGAGTATATCGAAATGTCTTCCGTATGGCTTCTTATATCCATATATCCTTTGTATATTGAAATGTCGGTTAAAAATTAATATGCATATATAAGCAACCCCAAACATGATTTTTACATATCAGAACATAACAAATTTTGGAAGCCCCTCTCTCTAACCCCAAGGTAAGTGGATTTTCACATTCTCTCTAGATTTTGAATTCCTTTTTCTTAGATTTGAAGAAAAAATCTATTTATTAAACTTGTAGATCTCATTCTTGAATCTCTGTAACACCGATTCATTTCTTGATTTCTCCAAGTTTGTGATTCTCTTATTCTCTAAGCACCTCCAAATAGGTTCATATTTGCTTATCTTTCTTGTTTATGCCTAGTATTCTTGTTTTTGTCGATTTCTAGCATTTGGAGATACAAATACCTAGAGTTTTATGATATGCAGAAAATTCACATATGTCGCAACTATAGTTGCGACATATATCATTATATATAGCAAATTTCCAAAACCAAAACTCAGACCTCGGAAATCGATTTCAACTCCATTTCAAGTTCAAACACCAAAGCCTCCGGGCATTTTCTCTAAAAAATCTTCCGAAAACTACCCAAACACCAACCAAAAATCCGAAAAACCTAAATCCAACCAAGAACAAGCCTCGTTCTTGAAGTATTTCGAGCTTATCTTTATTCTAGTAAATTAATTTGCCTCTAACTTTCGGGAGACTCTTGATAGTCTTCTAATTCATAGTTCGGTATCAGTCACTTGGCCGCGTCCGATACTATACCCTACTATGTTTTAATGAAGCTATCTACAGAATTCGTCTCCCCAATTTGTACAGATACAATTAATCGATTTGCCGAGATTTTTGTACACTTGTCTTTTACGCTTTCGAACACATATCTGTCAAAGAATTCGTTACTTTATGTCTTTCTCCTCGTTAGAATTCGGCACATGCTTGGATTTGCCGGCTCCGCTGTCGCATACGAGAAGAACATAAAAACGTCTTCGCCCTAAAATATTTGTCGTCTTGCTCGGACTATATCCAGCTCGGTTTATATATACGATACCTTAACTGTTATATATATACTTGACGTCTAGCTCGGACTATATCCACCTCGGTTTATATATATGATATCTTATACCCTGGTTATATATGTACTGCCGTCTAGCTCGAAATATATCCAGCTCAGTTTATATATATGATATCTTATCTGTTCATACATACATATATTTTATCTTTCTACAGCGATTAACTTTCGCTTTTTCCAAAACACTTTCAAACAAAATAAAATCCGGTATCCGTTGTCTTAAGTGAAAGCTTGCAGTAGCTGTCAGAATCGGATTAAAGGAATGCCTTGTGACTCGGATCTTTCCGAAGCACTCGATATTTCGGAGGATTTTTCACACATAAAGAAATAAATCCCCTCCCTATTTTCCAAAACCCAGTCGAAGCTCTGTCCAATTGGTAAAAACAAATCCTCCTTCTAAAGCTCGGTCAAAACATATTCCGGCAAAATTTCCAGAAAACATTTTTCCGGTCGAAGTTCTGTCCGGCTGAAAAATACAAAAACACTTTAAAAGCAAAACCAAATTCCTCGATTCGATGTCTGAAGTGAAAGCTTGCAGTAGCTGTCAGAATCGGATTACTGGAATGCCTTGTGACTCGGGTCATGCCGATTCACTCGACATTCTTTGGAATTTTCTAAACAAAAAATATCTTACTTTTTCAGAAAACAGTCGAAGTTCTATCCGACCTATTTCAAAACATTCCTATCAGAAATACAGTCGAAGCTCTGTCCGACTAAAAAGCATTTTCTCAAACGCGGTCGGAATTCTGTCCAATCGTAGAAAAATGTTTCTCAAAGATTTATCCGAAGTTCCGTCCGGTTAAAATCCGATAACAGTTTTCAAACACGGTCGAAATTCTGTTCGACCGCAGAAAATCATTTCTAGCCGAGGTTTCGTCCAGCTTAAAATTCTACTTTTAAAAATACGCCGAAGTTCCGTCCGGCTCAAAATTTCATTTTCTAAATACACCGAAGTTCCGTCCGGCTCAAAATTTGACTTTCAAAAATACGTCGAAGTTCTGTCCGACTATTTTAAATCATTTTCCAAATGCAGTCAAAATTCTGCTCGGTCACAGAAAACCATTTTTCGCCGAAGTTCTGTTCGGCTCAAAAATAAACCTTTTCATCCAAACCTAGCTAAAAATCGCTCGTAATTCGTTCTAAATTCTAACCGGGCCGAAATCAGTCCATCAACAACTATTTCCAAGAGTCTCTCCATTTCATACATAAAATCAGTAATAATTATACATTTCTTTTAGCCAAGAAAACAATTAATTTCGATTCAAAAAGAGATTTACTTTCGAAGAAGAAGTAGCAAAAGGGCGAGTGGGGTGCCTAACACCTTCCCCATTCGTAATTAAATTCCCGAACTCGAATTTCTGGTTTTGCAGACACCTTTCCAAAATAAAAAGACATTTTTCTTAAACAAAATGACATCTTTTTACAACATACTCAGACCGTCCTCTGTTTTCAAACAAACCCCCATATTTCTAAATCAATTCCATCAGCGTAAATTCTTCCACCCCGAAAAACGACTCCCACCAGACGGGGGACGAGGGAAGGACAGAAAAATTTCCCGGTGCGATAGTTGGCGACTCCGCTGGGGACTTCGAGGATTTCGGCTTGCGAAACCTTTTTCAAAAATAAATCTTTACCGGAATTTCAAAATCAATCAATTCTTGGCTTATTGTTATTACTGATTTGCATCGTGTTTATTTTTTTTTCAGGAAAGATTACAGGACGCGTTGCTAAAATAAACAGGTTCCGTGTTGATAAAAATTGCCGCGCTGAAACTATTTCTTTTTCTGCTTATATCTTACTTGTTGATATAACTGCAAAAAGGATTTTCCCTCATTTTCAAAAAAAAAACATACTTACACTGCATATGTACATTTTTCATACATCATTTGCATCATTACCTATTTTGGGTGGAGGTCATGACTGCCCAAAATGAAAACTGTCCCAATCAACCTGTCGGGGGCCCGACAGTAAGCTGACGCGACCCTAAAAAGTCCATACCAGGAAATGAGGCACCCCAACCAAATCACCGACTCTACGATGGTTTCCCTAACGGGGCCGGAGGTCTGAAGATTTGGGAGTCATTAAACCTTATCAGCCAAACATAGCTTCATACTACATATAGTAATCCAGTAATAGAGTCAAGCCAAAACCATATTTACTATTCTAGGGAAAACATTTACATTTCGAGGGAAATCCTTATATTCATACTTGCTAAAATATCTAATGTTTTCAAGATGCATTAGAGTCTTTAGGGATGTTGGTCGAGATAGACTATGGACTTGTCATTTTTCAAACAAAATCCCCTAAAATTTACAAATCCGAGAATACCCTCCAAACTCCATGTCTGAGGCACATCTCGAATTTTAAATTTATAAGGAAGTCCATACGTCTCCAACTATCCCGAAGGCCTTCTTCTTTAAATGCATATATATGCTAGACATCATGAACCGTCAGTATCCCTAGGGGTATCGGTCAAAAGTAGATTACGGACTTATCATTTCGAAAATCCTCCGAGAAATTTCAAAACCCAAGACTATCCTCCAACCTCCATGTCCGAGGTATGTCTTGAGTTTTAAATCTCAAAGGAAGTCTGTTTATCTCCCGATACTCTCAGAGACATTTTCTTTATATGTTGATCCGAGCATAGTGTTGCCATACAGGTACAGACACGGCCCGTTCAGATCCGTCATATAAAGGAACCGTCCGATCTTCTGCCCAAACGATGGCTAGAAGACAATACTGTCCACAGTGCGGTGGCGAACCATAGTCTGCCTTCTGGGGTGATTTTGAAGCACTCCAAAGAGAGAACCAGGAGCTCCAGATTACTAATCGAGCCCTCCTCAGTCAGCTTGTTCAAACGCAAGACCCTCCGTCAGAATCATTTGCCGGAAACAGGGATTCCTACTCCCCGTCATCTTCAAACCCGTCCCAAATCCATGACGGATCATTCCATGCACGTTCGCCATACCAAAAACCCGGAAGCCCGGGTCAGTATGGATCTCCTTCCTACCATCAGATGCAAAGTCAGCATCTCAGGCCATGCAAGGTCTCTCTTCCGGGTGTAGCAAAAGGCCCTCAACAAAGCTAGAGCTTCGCTCCATTGGCAATCCCAATGACGGAAGTGTTGTTTTTTCTAAGCTCCACGAGGCATCTGGATCTCGTTCCTTCACGCCCTTTACCAAATCCTCTCCCCGCACATTTTCGGAAGGATTTACGATGCATTTTTCATTCCAACCAAATGGGTCACACCGTCAAAAATTGTCGGACGCTCAAACATAAGGTGCAAGACCTTATCGACGCCGGGATCATAGACTCAGTGGAAGCAAATGCACCCTCGGATGCCACAATGACAACTCCGAGTCTCGAAGACTTCCCGTTCACGACCACGCCCAAGGATGAACAGGGAGATCTTGAAAAGGATTTGCTTGAATGACCGACATGTTGCAAACCGCCGTCATCATTCCTCCATCACCAAAAACTGGACGGTCTGTCCGCCCCTTAAGCCCGCGTCTCTAGGTAAACCGCGACAATTTTGCATACTGTTTATTTTATGTTTCGTTTTCTATTACGGAATGTAGATAAACTGTACATTTGTACGATGTATGTTCTTTTATCTTGTTACGTCTAATGTCAAGAAAAGTTTCATATATTTCGTTCATTTATCTTCTCTGAAAAGACATCACACAAATAAACAAATTTCAAAAAAAAAAGACAACACGACTGAACGTTCATCCTTTCACATTGGAAACGGTCAAACAAATTTTAAACACTTCGAGAGTAAGACTTCAAAAACGAGTCGGATTAGGATCTGATCAGAAGCCAACGAAAAGTGTGCAGACGAAAACAAAGGAAACAGAAGGCGTCAAGCCTAAGGAAATTCATCTCATCTACACCTCCGAGCCTTCAGAACGGCTATCGGACATCTACACAAATTTCTACTGGGGCAATACAATATTTCTCAGTACATGGCTACAAAGAAACACGAATCCCATCACATCAAAATCGGAAAAGGAATAGACGAGAAAAGACTAGCAACAGTCTCCAAAAGTTGAAACAAACATGTACGGCCGAGAATCTTCCAGCAAGGCGACTTGGTCTTGAAGCAAATTCTCCTTACACAAAAAGAAGTCAAAGGGAAGTTCTCCCCCAATTATCAAGGACCCTTCATCGCGTCCAAAGTACTGACAGGTGGAGCCATCATCCTAGCAGATATGGATGGACCCGAGTTCCCTCTTCCTCTTAACTCTACTATGTCAAATTAGTAGAACCGATTTCCGAATACAATGATCAAACTCTGACCTCAGCTAAAACATCATCTTCTCGACGATTGATCTTGTGAAATTTAAGTATAGTAGCATTTCCACTCTCTCTTTCGAAGCTTCAATACAAATTTCCTCTTCTCCTCTTGTCTAACAAGAGCGATTCATTAGAAAAATATTATCATCATGGTTATACGATGATCAAAGAAAATCTCCACCCCTTTTACACAAACGAAAAAGGGAATTCTACAAAAGATCTCCACTTATATCTCTCTGAATTCTTCAGCCTCTCCTCATAATGGAAATGCTCATGCTCGCTCAGATTCATCGGGCCTTAGTCAAGAAGATCATGCCTTGTCGAAGTCAGAGTCTGAATAATATTTTAAAAAAATCATCATCATCCGGCATAGTTAAAACCTGAGAAGGAAAATTATGGCAAGATCGGAAAACCCTGCATGCTTTAAACCCGAGAGGGAATCATGACAAAACAAACGGGACATAAATCCAGTGCAGTCAAAACCCGAGAGGGGACTACAGTAAAAATGGATCAATCCAGTACGGTCAAGACCCGAGAGGGGACCGTAGCAAAATCGGAACGAAAATAAAAGGCATCCAGCGTAACTATCAATCCCAAGGGGGAGTTACGGCAAAAACGGATAAAGAAAAAGCCAACCAAACACACGCACACAGAACCATTCTCTAGAGTCAGTCGAAACCTCGGAGCAATGTCAGAACAACAATAAAGTCAGAACCGATGCCGGCATAACAATCGACTTTCCGAAGGAACAACTTCTTTGAGGATTTAGTCCGATTCGTCCTAGCAGTCCATCACTTAATGTGTTAAAAATTACAAAATCACTTTCAAAGAAAGGACGAACGTGGATCTCCGCCCTCGATTTAATCGATCGGTCCTTATTCACAAAACTTATTCAGGTTGATCAACTTAAACTGAGTATCAATCTCCCTTATCAGAGAAGCATACGTGTCTAGAAGTATATTTGCTTATTTGATAAATATCACAGATAACAAAAATATATTCATACATCAAAAGCAATACATTGACATTCTATATAGAAATAGAATCATAGATTATCAATACGCTAATTACTGTAGGTCTCTCTGTGAGAACGCGTCCAACAAGCCTAGCAAGGCCTGACACATCTCTCTATATTGGGTGGTCAACACAGTACCAGTCACAGTGCCCGATCTGTCCACCTCTAACAAACACCGGAGCATCCGTATCAATGTATGCAGTTGAACCATGTCTGGATAGCTGCCCGGGAACAAATACTCCATAGAGGCAAAACTAGATTGTAAGCCCTCTACGTCATGGAAGTGAAATCCCCTCTCTCTGGCCAAACGCCGACGAGCTGCACGCAACCTAACGTGAGACCTCTAGACTACATCAAGTGATCTACGATACGATCCGGTCAGAGTGTCAAAGTCCTCCTGCAGTCGATCCCTGTCATCGTCAAGATCACAAATACAGTCATACGACTCATCAACTAGCTGATCGAGATCTGCCAGCTCGCGTAACAGCCTGCCAATCTCGTCTAGCTGAGTCTCATGCTGCTGGGTAGCCCGTTGCAATGAATCCTCTAAACCGGCTACTGTGCTGGTCGAACTGTCAAAAGCTCTCGCATCCACAAGGTCTCGCTATAAGCTACCCGCAGTAACCTCCATATTCGATAACTGCAGGGACAAGTAATCGACATCTCTCTGAAGAGAATCTCACTCCCCAGTAATAGACGAAACCCGCCAAATGGCCCTGTCTCTCTCACCAGTCATCTATGAATGCCGAGAATGTGAATCCATCATCTGCGCCGTATAGCTCGAAGTCTGCGATGCCAAAAATGATGACCACCGCGGTAACAGAAACGGATCCAAATATGCCAGGAAAGTGTCTACCATGCCAACCTGACGATCAATCTCTGATGCGATCCAGTCCAGATACGTCTCCGAAATACAAGGAGTATCACTGGTCCAGGCAGATGAAATCGTAACCCTCCGATCCCATAAAGCAAAAGCCTCTCCAACCAAAGGATGAGCAAAATCACTATCGAAATCAAAATGGTATCTGCTGCCATCAAAAACCGAAGAAGAGACCGGAATATCCTGGTCAAGCCCGAATTGTTTGAGGACTCGGCACCCATAATACGGCACCACACCGTACAATCCAACAAGTGGCAGAAAGGACAAGCCTAGCCCATATACAGTCACTGCGTGCTCCATAGCACTGAAAACGCCGATATCCCAAACATTGGTATCCGGTGTAATGCTATCCAAGGCCACTATCCAAGCATCCAACCGCTGAGGGATGTACCGTAAACCAACAATTCGCTCGGTCAAGAGCGCCAAGGGCATGTCAATGAACCACCTCGAACATGAAGAGTGACTTCTAAAAATGTGGGTAAGCAGCCACACATATAACAACTCAATGCCGCCACAGGCACGAGAATCATGAGACAGTAAAAACAGGGTCAGTCCCCTGAACGTCTCTGCCAAAATCACTGGTATGATGGCCTGTGTAATGGTTGAGAATTTTATGAAAAAATCTTTGGAATCAAATCCCATATTAATCGATTCTGGTTGATCTAGATCCCAAAATATTTCAAATTGGGTTTATTTCATGAATCTTTGGAATATAAACCTTCGTTGATGTTCATTGGTTGAGAATGGTTGAGTTCGGGTTGGTTCGGGTGAGTATTGGGAGGCCCTAGGCCCCACACAAAAGTCCCCCATTGCTGCTCTTCATTTCGATATGCGGTGGCTCTGTGCTGTGCATATATCGAAATGTTGCTTTGTTAATTTGGATCAAAGCACATTTTATTTCGATATGTGCTTCCTTTACATTTCGAAATATTCCTGTGTAAATTCTCAGCAGAGTGACTTTCATTTCGATATGCTTGTCATGCATATCGAAATGTTGCTTTGTTAAATCTGGGCAGCAAGACTTATATTTCGATATGTGGTACCAATGAGAAATCTCTATATTTCGATATACTCCTGTGTAATTTTCCTGCAGAGAGTATTGCATTTCGATATGTACCTTAGTACATATCGAAATGAATGCTTTAGAGAGGTTGCCCGATGAGTCTATATTTCGATATGTAGCCCAGCTACATATCGAAATGTATGTCGGCAGACAGATTTTGTAGGAAACTTCATTAAGGGCATTTTGGTCCTTTTGGTTATATTTGAGCACACATATAAGAGCCAAATTCCTCCCTCAATCTCCAGAACCCTATCTCCTTCTCTTTCTAGTCCAGCCGAATACCTCCCTCCCTCTTTCTCCCATTTCTCCCTTCCTTCTCTCTAATTTTTGAAGAAGATTGGAAGATCTTTGGGAGTTTTGGTATTCTTAAAGGTTGAAGAGGAAGACAAGGGCTACACAGTGGTGTGCTTGGTTCGTGCACTCGTGAAGGACCCCTCACCTAGGATTTTTGTACGTTTGTGTTGTATTATCAAATCAAGGTAGAGTTTTCCCATGTCCATTGTTATCTTCATTGGGTTGCTCACTTCTCCCTCTATGTACTTGTTTAGATGAGGATATTTCGTATTCTATATTGTGGGACAAATTCCTCCCAAATGGGTTGAGGGTTTTGGTTTCTATGGGGCTTAATTGAAGTCCCACGTCATCAATTTCAAGATCCCTTTGTTATTTTAGAAAACCCCCAAATTGTAGAAAACCCTAGTTTTGGGTCTTGAGAAAATATTACAATTAAAGGGTTGATCATTGAAATTAACGATGGAAAAATAGTCTTACGACCTTACAAATGTTTTAATGGAAGAAATTGAATGTTGATTTTTGGAAAGTCCATGTTTGGTCATTAAATTGATTAGGAGGAGAAATGCCCTAATCTTGGAAATTAAACATTATTTTAAATTGACCATTAACATGAGATGAATTTGAGTTGGCTATACTTTCATACGGGAATCTCGTTCCCTAGGTGGAT
>NMUG010005541.1:0-13077 GCA_002855965.1 Monotropa hypopitys | reverse complement strand
GTCTTAAGGCTAGTTTCGCATCGGGGTTCGTCAACCCCTTATCGTGTCGTTCCTGTTTTCTCCGGCTCACCGGGAAGGTCCAGTCAAACCTCCATTGTGCAATGTCGTGTGCCACTCTACATTAGTTACCCAAGGTAAGAAACTCGAATCTATAGCCACTCAATTGTATCCAAACCTCATCAAGAGTACCAAGGCCAAATCATGTTTATCATATTCCACATTTAAGTGTTCCAAGGCCCATCATCATTTTGTTCCACATTCCACAATTAAGTGTTCCAATGCCTATCATGAAATTCCCATCATTTACATGTGATTCCATATACCAATTTAATCGGTGTAACATGAATTTCATGAATTTAGGTTCAAATGTCATTTTCCCCAATTTTGACAATTTAGGGTTTTCAATAGAATTTGGGGCTTTCGATACCAAGTGACATATTCATGAAATTAAACTCGTAGGAGTCCCAATTACGAAATAATCACTACTCCTACCGAGGGAAAATCAATAATCCGATATCAAACATAGACCTAGAAAAACATGGCACATTTTATTTCTCAAATTGATTTTGGAAAAACTACAAGACAGCACATATGAATAGAGGAGTGTAAGAATCCCTAACTTGAGAGGACTTTACTTACACCCTTGACGGAGATTCAACACACCCACGCGCGAAGAGACCACCAATGTGAAGCTTGAAGGATGCTCTACAATGTTACTACTTTGCAAATCCTCCAAAAACCTTCTTTTGATCTTCAAAAATAAGAGAGAATGTGGAGAGTGAGAGAGGAGCTCTAGGGAGGCAGAGAGAAATAACCTGGTGGGAATGACCCAAAATCGTGCCCTAAGTTTCTTATATAGGACCCCAACTCAGAATTACAAAACTGTCCTTAATGAGCTTCAGCACAGGGGTTGCACTGGTGCACCAAAAGTCTGCATCGGTGCAGACCCCAAAAAGTTCTGCGAAAAAGACAGCCTGCACCGGTGCACCTGGGACCTGCACCGGTGCACCGGGATCAAAATTGATCCAAGAGACTTTGATGTGGTGGTGCACCGATGCACCTTAGCCTGCACCGATGCAGCTTTGGGCTGCACCGCTGCACCTGCAGGTTGAATGCTACAGAGCACTGTAGCATTGGTCTTGCACCGATGCAAGACTAAAATTTTACCTTGCACCGATGCAGCATAGGGCTGCACCGATGCAACCTTCCTCAAATGGAAAAAATGATAGATTTTTATGGTTTTGACCATCCCAAAAGGTCCGAGATCGATTCCAACAAATCCTAAAAGTTTCAACGGGACTTCCAGTCGATGCGTCAACATTTGATACGATGAAGCCATTAATTAGGATCCCCAAGAACTTTTTATAAAAAGGATTTCTAACGAATTTCACGTCTAAACGAAAATGAATCAAAATAAAATTTACGGAGTGTGACACCTTAGCCCATTGTGGTAGACTGTTGGTCTCGAAACCCTCAGTTGAGGTTGAATGGTGTTATTGGACTTGGTTGTCTCCCTTAAATTGACCAAGGTGGAACTAGTCATTGAAAATATTAAGTAAGTAGTTCGGTATACCCAAATGAACGTCAAATGTGAGGATGTGTCCCACGAGGGCTACTCGTACTCAACCTTGAATCTATCCCTTGGAAAAAACTCATAATGGAAACGTGATTGAGTAAGTCGATATATAATAGTGCGGTAATGGCAATGTATAGTTTTGGCTTACTAGCCTATGGCTAGGATTGATGAAATGGGATTTGGGTATCTAAGTCCCCTCCCTTCATGTTTTGGTAAACTTGTAATGAAACGAAATCATTTAACGATGTGGAATCATAGGGTACCATGGGCCCTCCCAATGAGTTTGGGGAACGCTGGATATGTGGCAGGAATAGACTGCGATCGTAACTCCCTAGGTGGTTGCACTACCCACGACATTGTACACAACAAAAATAGACAGATTGTCACGCCCCGAGATTTCAAACTATTTTTTTTTGAAATTGAATAAAAGAATGACAATAATACAATTTTCCAAACCACAGCAAGGGGCCGTGAATTATAAAACATGCGGAAATAAAATAATAACAATCTCTTGATTTTATGAACTTGCTTCCAACAACACCATTTACAACTTTTTAAAGAAAAGGGAATGCCTGTAGGCTACAAGGGGGAAAAGAAGGGGGAAAAGCTGTAGTGCATAACTGAAAAGAAATGAAATGCTCCTCACACTGAAAGGACCTGGAGCAAGCCAAAGCCAACTCCTCACTACTAGCTATCCAACCCTGCAACCCTGCAAAGAACTGTAGAAAAAGATTGAGTCATAAAGACCCAGCAAATATGCACCTATCAAGTGCAAACGTAACTATGGTGACATGTGCAAGTGGGTGAGTTCCTATGATGCAATCCCAAGCATGACAATAACCTCTCAACGTCAACCCCACTATCAAGTCACTAACCAAGTCAAACGTATAGGTCTAGCCAAGATTACTCACCAACCCAAGAATCCTAAGACCAATCCGAATATTTACCTCACTCAAGACCAACTACCACATAAGTCACAATCCCCTCTTTTACCAAGTACACGATCTACACATCTAGGCAACACATCCTAAGGCAAGGGTCATAAGGACCAAGGATCCCAACTACAGTCGCACAACATGGTGAACTATCACCATGACGAGGGAGGACCCTCCCAAGAACACAACCCACCTACAATGAGGCCCAAGCCTTCCACTATCCACAAAGGACCATGTCTTACCAAGGCTAATTCCACGACTTAGCCTAATATCTACAACGGGCAAATTTTACGACTTAGCCAAATGTCTACAACGGGCTAATTCCACGACTTAGACAAATGTCCACAATTCACCTAACCGTATCATATCTGACTGTCCTCTATATATCTACATATATAGGTACACATTGGTGAATTGATTATCTTGCTTAGATAGTATGTTCGACTCCCGGCTTAACATCATTTGAAACCGAGTCTCACAAGTCTCGGCCGCCTCACTAGATAAGGACCGGCTTACCCCAAAGTGGACTACATTTTGAAAGGATCACGTGAGTCTCGAACCGTCCCACGAGTAAGGATCGGCCTACCCCAAACATGGACCATTATGTTGAAAACCAATTTGGAAAACCGTTAAGCCCGGGATCGATTTAGAGTCTCCTTGGCGAGAAGAAGGATAGACTCACTCACGTCGAAGTTCCACGAGGGATGCACTATGAAACGAGGTGTCACAAGGAATACACCATCACACACGAAGTTCCACGAGGGATGCACTATACACGAGGTGCCATGAGGAATGCACCGAATACGAGGTGTCACGAGGGATACACCAACTCACAAAGTGCCACGAGAGATGCACTATCCAACAACAAGCAAAGGCCACATCATTTGGCCACTCACACTACCTTCACATATTTTGGTTATTTATGGTTGGTTGTTTAGTAAGTGAATTAAGTAGATTTTAGGATACTAGTCGAAGGAGACGAGTTCTCCACTAAGGGCAACGAGTTTGCCAACGAGGGACGAGTTCTCATGTCAATGATGACGAATTCACCCAAGTCATCCTATCACGAGTGTCGATAGCCTAGGGACAAGTTCCCTAGTCTAGTGTGACGAATTCACACACACAATCCCAATTCTCTATACCAAGGCATTCCACTAAATGCCTATCATGCACAAATGCATTCAAGACTCCTAGTCACCAAGGACTCCTAGTTTGTCATCCCAAGTTCTCAATCATGAATCCACGGCCACATACAAGGGCCAATCCATCAAGGCCACACACTCAAGGGCCTAAGCGACATCACCCAAACATCTTCTAGACCACATACAAGGGCCTAACCACGACTTAACAAATTCACGGGACAAAGACTTATACTCGTAAGTCTCTCGGACATTCCATCAAACATCTAGCAGGTACACACTCACCACTCATTTTCTTCAATTTCACCACCTAGGACAAAACCCCCAATTTTCATCAAACTCCCCAAACTCAAACTCAAGGCCTAGGTGTGAAATTACTACCACACATCCTCACGGTCACCAAGAATTACCAATTCTAATGCAAGGATGAAAATCAATTTCATTTTGTCAAACATGTAGGGTGCGTTAATTCCAAAATATGGGTTTTTAAGAAAACCTTTGATTTTGATTATGTAAATCAATTTAGTGACCTAACACAATCACGTAGACACGAGATAGAAGCACATTTACCTTGAGCTCCAACGATGGCGGAAACCCTAGCCACGAAATCCTCGGCACCGACGAATCTATACATATCAATGGAGAGATCACAACAATAGAAAACAAGTCTCTAAAGGACTAACAAGAGAAACCCACATTTAGGAATGACTAACCCGAAAATTTGAGAAGGTGACAATGAAACCTACGTCACCGGAAAGCTCTTGCCGCGGAGAACAACCTTTCTCCTTGGGATTTCTTGATTTGAGCCCTCTAGGACCTTGGTTTCCAAGCTCCAAGCTTGACCAACAATGGAGGAGGGTAGGGTTTGAGAGAATAGGGTTAGGGAGAGGTAGAAGAAGGGTAAAAATGATGAAAATCGGACTCCCAATGGTATATATAGCCCCCTAGGTGAATAGACACAAAAGCCCTTAATGAAGGACCAATCTGCCGAAAATACACAGGGGTACCGGTCTCCTGATTTTTGGGAGACCGGTCCCTCTACAGTCGGGGGCTCTCTGATTTTCAAGAGACCGGTCTCTTGATTTTCAAGAGACCGGTCCTTTCCCACTTGGGACCTCTCTGATTTGAAGGAGACCGGTCCCTTGATTTTAGTGAGACCGGTCCCTTAGGACAATTTCCAGAATTTGGAAAACGCGACTTCCAAACGTATTTCTACCACAACTTCTCCGTCCGACCTCCGATTGAGGCGATTCAAGTCGCGTTGGATTCATAATCGAATCCTCTACCTCATCCCCGGGTCAACCACCTTAAAATCACTCTAAGATTTTAAGATATAATTAATTAGGATTTCAAATCTAATTTAAAATACGAATTTATATTCCGGAAATTCTTTATAAAATACGGGTCGCTACACAGATGTTGGACTTCCCCAGTGGTTGCGCAACCACGTTGAGCACAATGAAGGCGTAGCGTAGCCCTCCTAATGAGTTGGAGAATAACGAGGGAAAAGGATAGTGTGTCGACGACCACTATACTAGACCCAATCAAATATGATATGAACTTCGAAAACATGATGAATGAAAGATTGGGATAACTTGGATGAGTCTTGGTTAGATGCCTCCACAGAGTATCCATTGTGAAATATTGGGATAACTTGGATGGGTCTTGGTTATATGCCTCCACAGAATATCCATTGTGTACGAAATGAGACTATAATGAAATTCCAATATCAATCCATAGTATGGGCTATAGAGAATCAATCAATGAATGGAAAGAAAGAAATATCTTAAACATCCAAAGCTGTATATGAATCCAATACGTGATGATAAAGGTAGTTAGTGAATTATGTGAGGTAAGCTAGTGTTGAATATCTTAGCTTTGCTTTGGTTTAGGATCCTTAGTTGATCCTTAGAGTTGCTTGGCCTTAGTGGTAAGGTTGGTTGAGTTGAGATTAGAGGTTGCGTCCATTGGACTTGGGATGTCGTACCCCCTTTGTACTCACTTGGTGTTATGGATTTGGTTAGACCCACTTTGTTGGCGATACGCCTATGTCACGATGCCTTGAGTTAGGTTTACACTACGTGCACTTGGTTTATTTACTGTTCTCGTACTTGGTTTGTGGACATGTAGGCATACACAACATGTGCATGCTTGGTAGTAGTTAGGGGTTTTCTCACTGAGCCGTGGTTTGCTCAGACCCTTTTCTTTTCCTTTTTCTAGTCTATGTTGCAGGGCTATACGGGCTTGGAGTTGGAGTCAGCTGCTAGGTTTTCTTGGACTCGTCTACCTCAGTTTTAGTGGCTTCTTCTGTACAGGATAGTATAGATGCACCGTTTCAGTTGTACTTTCCTTTTCTTTGTACTTCAGCTTTAGCTAAGCCTTTGTACTTGCACTTCAGTTTCAATTGTAGCCATGTACGACATTTGTACTTTACTTCCGCTTTGTAGTTCCTGATTGTACCATGTATCATGTAATGAGAATTCAACTGAATATATTTGAATGGCAAGTTATTGTATCCCCTATTTATTATTTAAACTGCTTTAAAAAAATGGTTTGAAAATCCGGGGCATGACAAATTGGTATCAGAGCTTTCCGTTCGAATACCTTGGAGCTGTGGGGAGATACTTAGTCTCCATGGGTTCTCTTGGTCATTACATTATTCTTCGGTTATGTCTGTGTGCTTGATGTGCTCTATCGCATCATGGCCTTATGTCTTTGAGGTATCCTGCATGTTTGTCTCCTTCCGTGAATGTTGAGTTTTTCCATCCTTTGGAAGTTGAGTGTTGTTCTCTTATGGAAAGTCTAGTGGCCTTGTAGTGTTTGGTTGCTCTTGTGTCCTCATTCTTAGTGACCATGGTGTACCTTTGCAGTTATTGGTTGGTCTTGGGCTCCTCTGTTTTATTAGAATTGAGATCGTGGTCATAGTAAGATGAGATTTTTGGAAGTGTTCGAGGATTGTTATTGTGGTTATTCCTCGTCTTGCCGTTAATGAGGTGGAACTTGGGTCTTGTTGTCACATTGTGTTAAGATTTTGGCGACCTTGGCTTTGGTTTGGTGATTAGTGATATCTCTTAGAGCCCTTTTGTTTCAAGGTTGGTTGTTTTTCCATGTTGAGGTATTAACACTCGTGTAATTGTTGGTAAAATGGGCCTTATGGTTCATTCGAGTAGGTGTTTCCTTTTCTAATTTGGTAGAAATCTTGAGGCGTTACCGAGATTTCCTAGTGTTTTCCTTTAAGGGGTATGACCCGTCGGTCATATCTCTTTGCGAGATTGAATTATTTGTATCCGTTTTGGATTTTTGTATTGAGGAAGAAATCATCGGTGTCGTTTAGAAATCTTTGCGTTGTTCCTTGCCCCGTTGGTCAGGAGGTGGAATCTTGATCGTAGTGGCATGTCGCTTTAGTCCTTTGTCTGTGGATTTGAGACGTAGACTGGCATTAGTTTCGTCGTCGGTGTTTTCCCTTATCTTATCATATGGGTTGTATACTTGTTGTACTCACTCTTTACCTTGTGGTTTGGAGAGGTAGAGTTTGGCTTTGGCAGCATGGTATGTTTAGTCTCCTGTGACTTGGCTATCGTTGGTGTTAAACTTTCCTATTGGAGTCTCTTTAGTTTGGACGAACTGTGCATTTTCCTATTGTTAGAGCATGAGTTTCCTTGAGGATATTGGGATTCAGGCATATCGATTCGTTTGAGTTTAATTCTTTTCGTAGTCTTGTAAAGGACCTGGAGGTGTCGCCAAGATTTTTGGGATACTTCTCTTTAAGGGGTATGGCCCATTTGTCATAATCTTTTGTAAGATCACCTTAGTTTTATTAGCCGTAAGTCTGAGTTGAAGTGTTAGAGTTATTTTGGGCTAACCATTGGCTTAAGGTGTGATCTGGGACGTATTCGTCCTCGGCTACATGTTTCATATTATGGTGAAAGTGGTTCGGTTGACCGTTGGCATCCTATATCCAGTGGTCATGTGTTGGCCTTAGATGCATTTGTGCTCGATGACCTAGTTGATGAAGGAACATGTGTGTGCATGCTGTAATCGTCTTCGTAGTGTCTCGTTAGATGATCCGATTGAGGACAACCCTTGGCTCTTTAGGATTCGTGAGATCCTACACACGTTCAAAATTGTTAGTATTGGCATCAGAGTAGTGCAGTGGAAGCGTGGTGGGGGTATGATGGTGATGGTATGAAGAAATATTCCTATGAATTTGAAATCACATCTGAAGAAGAAACTCTTTCTCCACTCTTTTCTGTGTGACATGGCAAATATAGTTCGAGCGATGGCATTGGATAGATGTTTCCCCTTATACTCGTTGCTTTTGTTGTTCTTGTCTTGTGACTAGTTGTGAGACTTGTTGACTCTTGGATGGCATTCCATTGACTTGCTTATTGTGTGAGGTGTGTGTTAGAACCCCAAAAAGTTCTTGGTGATATCTCACTCAAGTTATGTTTCAAGTTGCGAATCACCCATGTAGTGTGTCATTTTGTTCTAATCTTCTAGTGGGTGACACTTGTTGATCTCGTCTCATTTCGGTCCCGATGGAAATTCCTCTTGTTCGGAGGATTGAGTGTTTGGTGTTTGTCTCTCTAACGTTGTTGCTTCCTTGGCTCAAATTTTTTGTAGTCCCTATTTCGGTTGCGAGGTCCTAGTGGAATTGGAAATTTCCATTTCCGTTCGTTATGCTTTGTGTTGAATGTTGTGTTGATAGTTGGAAAGACGTTCGTGGACCAAAGAAGTGCATGTTCGATTAACCATGGGAAAGTTGGGTACGAATGCATATTGTGGTCTAGACTTGGTGTGAGTTTAGTGCCATGCCATGTCGTTTGGGCTTGGCACTTGCACATTTTGGCATGTGTGGGTGTGTGAGTACTTTCTTGGTTATGTGATATACGTCTGACATGGTGAATTGGTTTTAGAAGAGCTACCGGTCGAGGCATCTCAAAACAAATCACCAAGGTCATACAGTTACCACACTAGGGTGTGTGTGATGTGGTGTGTTCTTTGACTCGAGAGTTTGCAGCATATTTATGCGTGTATCTAGTTTTCGTTGGTTCGTGGGTGTTGGCACGATGACGTATCCTCGCTAGTTATGAATTGCCAAGCATTCGTACAAATGGTCTTAGAGCGTATCGGCGTATCGGCATAGTCGCATATCGGTGTGTCTATCACGTGTCGGCATATCCTTGGCGTGTCCTTGCCATGTCGGTGTGTCCTTGCCATGTCGGCGTGTCTTCGACGTGTCCTTGCCGTGTCAGCATATCCTCGGTGTGTCTTGAACGTATCCTCATATATCAGTGTACCCATAGTGCGATTGTTGGCTTATAGAAGACGACGACACTAAAATTGTTGTGTGTGAGTTTGTGGATCATGATAGAGTGTTGACGATCGTAGAACCGATTCGTTCCTCGTTGTAAATGTTGTCGTAAAAAGATTGTTGGCTTCTTTCTCTTGAGGAGATCAGTCCCTTATGGGATCCTCCGTCTCTTGTATCATTGGCAAAATCAATTCTTGTGTCGGTATGTCCCTTTCGTGTCGGCGTGTCCATACCCTATCGGGAGTTGTCCCTCTTACTCTTTTGTGTGGCACGTTGGTTTTCTCAAGTTTGGTGTTCCTCGGTGGAAATCTTTGCATCTCTTTCTCCTTAGTAAATCTCATAGACGAATCATTGGATGTTGAAGTAAAGTGGTACTTATGTTGGATTGAGCATTCGAGCAACCGTATCGAATCCATGCATCATAGTTGAACTCCCACCCATGTTTGTTGTGATCACATTCTTGAGAAGTTGTTGTGGAGGTGTATTTTGATTCCGATTCTATTATTGAGGAGTAAAATTGTTGGTCTCATTAGTCGGTGGTATGGTTTTCATTCCCTCTCTTGTCTTACTTAATTTCGAGGACGAAATTCCTTTAAGGGGAATGAGGTGTCACGGCTCGTATTTTCTAAAATATGTTTTCGGAATTAAATTCACTACTCTATTCGATTTATAGATCATAGTGTAGACTCCTTGAATTGTATTGGAGATTGATAGTCGGTTTTGGACTCCTCCATAGTTCATACTTATTGTTCGTGGTTAATTTGGGGTGTCTCGGGGAAGTCCCGGGGACCCTTGGCATTAAAATTTAGCTTCAGGAGGAGTTTGTATTGGTGCAAATTGGGTATTGTTTTGAAGGGACTATTACGTGTTACAACTATGGACAGATAGGCCACAAAGATCTGAGTGTCCTTGACTTATGTTAGAGGCATCATCAGTTGGAAATGCTCCTACCTGTGGAAGGGGTGCGGCTAGTAATGTTCGGGGAAGAGGTTTAGGTGGTCCTTCAGCAGAGAACAGGCAAGGAAGAGTGTTTGCCATTATCGAACAGGATGCCCAAACTTCAAAGAATGTGGTGATAGGTACGCTTCCTATTGCAAATATTAAAGCTCATATTTTGATAGACCCTGGTTCTACACACTCTTTTGTATCATTAGAATATGATAAAATTTTGAATAGACCTTTAGAAGCATTAGAATCTGAATTAGCAATATCCACCCCGGTCGGTGAAGTAATCATCATTAATTCAGTGTATAAGGGATGCGATATCCATATCCAAGACTGGGAGTTGTTAGCAGATTTGCTGCCATTAGAGATGTCGGACTTCGATATTATTTTGGGGATGGATTGGTTATCTTATTATTATGCTGTGATCGATTGCTTTCGCAAGGAAGTAACGATCAACATATCAAACCAACCATCTTTCAAGATTTATGGTGATAGAAAAATCGTTTCTTCTTGTTTGATTTCGGCGATTAAGGCCAGGCAGTTATTGAGTAAGGGGTGTCAGGGATTCTTAGCCCATGTTATAGATACCAGAATTCCTAGTTCTAAAATTTTAGATATTCCGATTGTAAGAGAATTTTTAAATGTAATTCCAGAAGATATACCAGGAGTACTAGTGGATAGGGAAATTAAGTTTACAATAGAATTGTTGCCAGGAGTAGCCCCAATATCTATTTCTCTATATAGAATGGCACGTTGGAATTGAAGGAATTAAAAACTCAACTTCAAGATCTTTTGGATACAGGTTTTATTCAACTAAGTGTTTCTCCGTGGGGAGCGCCAATTCTTTTTGTGAAGAAGAAGTATGGTAGTATGAGGCTCTGTATTGATTACAGACACTGAATAAGATCACAATTAGGAATAAGTATCCATTGCTACGAATCGATGATCTATTTGATCAATTGGAAAGAGCTTCGATATTTTCCAAGATTGATCTTTGGTCAGGCTATCATCAGTTAAAAGTCAAAGAGAGTGATATATCTAAGACTGCTTTTCGAACGAGGTATGGTCATTATGAATTCGTAGTATTAACATTTGGTTTGACTAATGCCCCAGCAACATTTATGGATTTGATAAATAGAGTGTTTAACCCATATCTTGACTCCTTCATAATCGTCTTTATTGATTATATTCTGATATACTCTCGAAATAAAGAAGAACATTCAAATCATCTTCGTTTAGCTCTTCAATTATTAAAGGAGAAGAAATTGTTTGGGAAATTAAGCAAATCAGAGTTTTGGTTGGATAGAGTGGTATTCCTAGGTCATCTTGTTTCAGGAGAAGGTATTTCTGTTGATCCTTCTAAAGTTGAAGCAGTGGTTAATTGGGAAAGACCAACCAGTGTGACTGAAATAAGAAGTTTTCTAGGTTTGGCTGGCTATTATCATCATTTTGTATAGAATTTCTCTATCATTGCTAAACCTTTAACTCAGTTAACCAGAAATGAAACAAAATTCTTGTGGTTAGATGATTGTGAATAGAGTTTCCAGACACGGAAAGATAGATTGGTGTCCGCGCCCGTGTTAACTATCCCGTCAGGATCTTGGGGATATGTGATTTATAGTGATGTTTTGCATCAGGGTTTGGGGTGTGTTTTAATACAACATGGTAGGGTGATTGATTATGCCTCGAGACAACTAAAGACTCATGAACGAGTTTATCCTATATATTATTTGGAATTAGCAGCCATTATTTTTGCTTTGAAGTAATGGAGGCATTATTTATATGGAGAAACTTGTAAAATCTTTACGGATCATCAGAGTCTGAAGCATCTCTTTACTCAAAAAGATTTGAATCTGAGACAGAGGAGATGGATTGAGCTGATTAAAGATTATGATTGTACTATTCTGTACCATCCGGGTAAAGTTAATGTTGTAGCTGATACCTTAAGCAGAAAGTCATCAGGGAAGTTATCTTTCATGAAAAGTGAGAAGTTGGATCTTCTGATCTTAAATCAATGAGAGTAGGATTTGGAATGAAAGAAGATGGAGCTTTGTTAGAAACTTTGCAGTTGAAACCATTATTGATTGAAAGAATCCAAGAAGCTCAGAAAGAGGATGCAATGTTGTTGAAGATTGTTGGTGGAGTGAAAAGGGAGAGCATTCAGATTTTGTTCTGCGTAATGATGGAACTTTGTTGCTAGGGAATTGTTTGTGTGTTCCTAGTAATAGAAATTCCAAGACGGAGATTTTGGAGGAAGCTCATAGTTTAGCTGTAACATCCCAAACTCCAAAACACACGAAATTTAAAATTTTAAGACTTTCTTTCTATAAAAATCTCAAGTAATATTTGCCAACACTAAATAAAAGAAAACAAGCAGAACTTCAAACATAAATCCCAACAATGCTACCATTAGTCATAAACCTCCAAGGAAAGAAACATCAATGAAATGACTAAACTACTATGAAATCCCAATTCAAGTCTCTGAAAAACGAAAAGACAAATAATAGTCTACCAAAGGTGCTAAAATCAGCCACACGCACCCAGTATTCTTCACTAGATGACACTAGCTCATCAATCTCACTCAAGCATCCATATAGCTCCAGCCTTGTAGTGGACCGCTAATCCTGAGGCCTATTTCCAAGCCAAAGACAAGGAAATAGAGTGTGAATATGGTATTTTCAATTTCCAAAACTCAAGTAATAGTTGTGATAGAAAATCATGAATATGAGTAGTTATGACTTTTATTCCAAAATGTATCTCATGCATGATACTTTACATATACTGGCCAAAGCCCTTTTTCAAAAAATTTGAGCATCCCATGCCCTGAAAATAGCTACTACTATAGGTAGTAGTTCGTACGCCCCTCACACATTTTTGGGTACGTCCCACGCACCTATTGGACTTACGTTGGTTGCCAACCATTGGCCTTACTCAAGTTACCAATAAAACCACCCATCCCACGGAGGCATGCATAATATATATATATATGTGCATATTATACTTTCCATCTCAACTCATGCATTTATGTCGATGCATATCATTCTCATCATGCAATTATGTTCATGCATATCATTCTCATCATGCATTTATATCTTTGTATATCATTCAAATCATGCCATCACGTGTTAATACAACAAACTATAACCGTTAACTTCTCATGCAAATAAA
>NMUG010005540.1:0-13077 GCA_002855965.1 Monotropa hypopitys | reverse complement strand
GGGTGGGGAAAGGGAAAAAAGTATGGGATTTACAACAGGGCTGAGAGGGTAGGGTATACAAGTAACTTGCCAACCTTTTTTTTGTCCCGGATGGGGGCGATTAGCATACCCCTTATTTAGTGCTTTTGGGTACCGCCGCATCAAGCCTCTTTTGGATGCATTTACCTTATATTTCCCCAAAATACTAGTATGTTTCCCCAAAATACTAGGTGCACAGGTCCTTGCATTCATAGTTTTAGTATTTCGTATGTCATGTGAATAATCTGATTTCTAGTTAAATTTTAAAATAATATTTTATATAATCATATAAAAAATCAGTTTATTCGGATAACTATAACTGCTTGATTCAACAGTATTCAGAAGTTAAGCTAAAACTTCAATTATTTTGTATCAAATAGTTATAGTTATCCAAATAGACCGATTTTTATGTGATTATATAAAATATTATTTTAAAATTTGTATGGAGTAAAATACGAAACTGATTATCTCTGCCTAGATGGACTTTTTGAATTCGACTGATGACTCTGCTAGTATCACGACCCGTCCCAGAAAACTAATATGAAATAATAATTCTGGTCACATGTCATGACTACAATACTACAATCTCTCGCTAAATAATTACTCACGTTAAAAATTTAAAACCTCAATAGATCATCCAAAATCACAATAGAAGACTTAAGTATAAAGTCATAAGGAAACAATACTCCACAACTCAATGGCAAATCAATACCTCAACACACGAGGTCTAAAACAACATCTGGATGAATTCCTAAAATTCTTACGAAAATAACAACACAAGTCTCTTTGCTAACTCGACTACAACTATAAATGAACATAAAGATAATAAACTCTCCGGACTTGGAGAATAGAACCGAATGACTTCCTCTAGCATAATAACTCGGCTTGTAGTGAATCCGCTAAGCTTCTGAACCTGGATATAAATTATCAAAACAAGAAAGACAACAAAGTATATCTAAGAGTGTCAGATAACAATAAATATATGCAAGTCAATATGTGAAATTACATACAAGTGTGAATAATAACTGTAAGAGTGTGTATTGCCCCTCAACTAAGTCACAAGCCACTAACGTATCAATCAAGTACAACAAGATGATAATAGGTCAAGCACATGTTTTCATATATTCCTTGTCTACTTGACAACTTAAAGGTTAATTTCATTTATTTATCACTTAGTATAATATTCACCATATCGACGGTTAGACCATAACGTTACTACAGAACAAATCTCGTTGGATTCACGGACAAACCCCGTCATCAATCACGTCTACTTGTTAGGGCGAATCAATCAAGCCCTAGATATCTCATATTAGGCATTTCTGGCTTAGCAAAAGCATGCCAAGGTATCCATCACATCTCAATACCAAATATGACTTGGTTTTCACATTTGGGTTTTCACTTGAATATCAATCACTTGCCTTTAACAATTTCAGGTCGTAGTCCAGGAACACACATTGAGTTATGCCTTGCAGGAATGTCCATCCATCCATTCAACCATTGATTTGGTTTTAGGCTAGTTTTTCCGTTGAAGATATTGTCATGAAAATATCGAAAGGTGAGATTGTAAAATTCAAAATATCGATATTTGGAATTTGGAAATTTTATGTTTGACAAAATATATTTATGTATTAAGAAAGTGGAAGGAAATCAGTCATGTAATATTTTATGTTTTCATTATTTTGAGAGTCGTATATGGTTTGTAATCATTTTGCAAAGATAGAGATATTATCGAACATTATTGGAAAGCCTGCAGTTGACAAAATTAAAGTTTCCATCTCGCCAATTTTACTCAGCGAATTAAGAGTGGCTCGAGCGAATTTCAAAGCAGCTACGTACCAAAATCTCTAGAGTCAAGCGAGTGCTTTTTGCTCAAGCGACTTCTGCAGCAGACCAATTCTATTTAAAGACTGCAACAGTTCATGGAAAGCAAGAGACACATGTTCTAGGGTTTCTTGGCTGTGTTTTTCAAGGAAAATATATCTCAGCTCTAGATGTTTATTCTTTGAAATATTTTATGGATTACTAGAAGATCAAAGTTCTTTCTACATCCTTCAAAGAAGTTGTTCATTCAAGGAATATGTATTGCTCCAAACTTTCAACCGTTTCAACTAGAAAGCACAAGGATTTGGGGCATCGTTGATCAAGTATCGAAACAATGCACGTAGACTCGACAAGATAACTTAGAGACGTATAGGTACTCTTACCGTTGTGAATTTTCCTGTAACCACTGACTCTGTAAGTATGAGTTAATAGTGCTTAATTTCTTCTCATGATTTTTATCCATTTATGAGTTTTTCATGTATATCTTGTCTTCTTGGTTTTGGTGTTTTATGTTCGTGATTACTCCATTTAATCAATCAGGAATTTATTATTAAAATCCAAAAACATAAATTTTCAATTTATTTTGTTTTTTCGAAGGTACCTCTTTTCATGTGGCATGTCCGGTTCCCATCAAGACCTCCTAATTTTAACAAAATCCGAAGGTCTCCCCATAGGTCCATTTCCTGAGCTTATTTTCATGATCTGAGCTGTCCAATATTTTTAAAACGTGTTTTTAAGAGTACCCGCAAGGAATTTCCAAAAACTGCTCGGAAAGGGCTTGATCCGAACAATTTTTATACACATCGTAGATAAATAATTTTATAAAAAACTGCTCGGATCAAGTCCTTACCGAACAATTTTTTTAGCAATTTCTCGCGGGTATCCTGAAAAACATGTTTTAAAGACATTGAACTACTCGAATCATGAAAATGAGCTTGGGAAAACACACCTCCTGGTTTTATTAAAATCAAGACCTCTTGACCTAAAATTTTTTGTATATCCCCGGCCGTATCCGTATCCCAATTTTTTAGAATTTTCGTATCTGGTGTCTGTGATATATAGAGAGGGAGTAATCATACTTCTTTTAAACAACACTATGGGATTTGAGTTGTGCCAATCTCCTTTCATTTTTTTCGCTTGGAGAGATTTACCAACCTCCTAAATCAGTAATAACAGTAATAAACACGAATAGACGTACATAACATCTTAAAGGAAAAGGGAAATACAGAAGCATCCATTAACTATACAGGAGCTTATTGAACTTTATTAAGGCAACATGACTGAACTTGCAGCAGCAGCAGCATTAACTAAAGAGAGAGAGGAAACAAGTAGAAGAAGACACCTCTACAAGAATTTGTCAATACTGGTTGTCAATGTTGATTTAGGAACAGCACCGATAACTGAATCTTTCTTCTCTCCATCCTTGAAGATCATAACGGTCGGTATGCTACGAATCCCATATCGAGTTGCTATGGAAGGACTCTCATCGGTGTTCACCTTGTAGCACTTGAGCTTCCCAGTATACTGTTTTGCCAATTCATCTATGACGGGGTGGATCATCCGGCATGGCCCACACCATGGAGCCCAGAACACAACTAGAACAGCAGGAGTGGATTCGAGCACAAGTGACTGCCAATTTGAATCGGTGACAGGAGCAACTGCAGTAGTTAAAAGAAACAAATCACATTTGGACTTGGGTTCTAAGCCTTCCGGGGATTGTGATCCGGAAATCCTTTAACCGGGTGTGCGATTGCAAATTTTCCAAATTGGTCTCGCGTGTGCACCCGGGACTCGAAAAGTTTTATAATTTTATTTATTAACGTTTTTTAATTAAACAGTTGGAACATATCGAAATACATGTTTGTATATCGAAATATGTTTGAACACATTTCGAAATAGATATTTACTGTGATGGTATATCGATATGCATCCCTCTGCGAGAAATCCAGTGAACTCCTATTTCGATATATGACTTGAGCATATATCGATATGCATCCTTCTGCGAACAATCTAGCGAACTCCTATTTTGAAATAGTACTTGATCATATATCGATATATATATGCTGCCTGGTTCCGAACAGTTGCGTTTCAAACAGTTTCTAAATGTTTTTTTAAAAATCAAACGTTTTAATTTTAAAAAGTGGCACCTCTTCATTGTTGTGCGGAAGCGCGGATCATAAACAAACACAGATGCGATTGAATGTGCAATGACATGAAAACGATAAATAATACCGAAAAGATAAGAACACAGGACACACAGATATAACGTGGTTCACTATACGGTGTGCAATGTATACCTACGTCCACGGGCAGCCAAACGGGAGGTGATTGTATTATCAACGGGGAACAAATGCCTCGAAAGGCTACAGATCGATCACAATGGATCGTTACAATCAACTCAATCAAAGAACAAAAATCAATACAATACTTGTGTGATTTTGTTCGGCAAAGAATACACCACTGTGTGTCAAGAACACCAAAATATGCCTTGCTTCAGTCGTCATTTGTAGCAGCAAAACAAAAGACAATTATCCCTTACTGTAGCGCTTCAGAGAGAACCCAAAAGAGAGAACCCTTTTCTCCAACCGTACTAACGCAGCAAAGAAGAAACATAATGTTTTATACGAAAATCTGCCGCAGGCCCTAATCACACACGGTACCACCGAAGTTCGCTTGAGCGAACATTAAATTTCGCTTGAGCGAAGAACCACTCGCTTAAGCCACGAAGAGTCGCTCGAGACCAGAGAGTTCACCCGTTGATTTGAGGGACAATCCGCTTGAGCGGAAGGAACTCGCTCAAGCGAAATGGGGCTTGAGCGAAACATCAAATATGGGTTGAGCGAAATAGTCACTTTGAGCCGAAAACATCATTCATGAACATGTCTATATTATGAACATATGAATCATTTTCGAGTAGTACTTTCAAACATACAAGGGAAAAAACACAACGTTCAAGAACAAAGCTAGAAGAAGAAAGTGTTGATTTCCGATCACTTGCCGTGCAAAAATGACCGAGATAGGAGCTATATTCTGGGCTGTTTTATCCTGGGGATGGCATGGCTGTAGATTACTTGCACAGAGATAGTAAAGCCACGAAACGTCTTAAAAAAAACGACCTAGTACGCGACTCAACCAGAACACATCAATTACGGTATTTTGTTAATTCTGCAAATACAAGGTAATCGGTTCCATACTATATTTTCAACAGGTTGTTCATGAATATTAGCAACAATGCTTGTTTAAAGTATCTAAAGTAAATTACAACATTAGTACATGTAGCTTGAACAAAGTCTCCCTTTGGTACCGAGGTTTAATCTCAACGACTTAACCTTATTCTCAAGTTTCAGTGTGCACCTTCAGTCTCCATTAGGTATCCTAATGGAAAACAACCATGTACACCTCAAGTGTGCATTTTAATGGGCATATTTTAGCAATTTCAAGTAATCCCCGCAGGCTGCGTGTACACCAAGGGCAAGGGCAAGATCAGACAATGCAACTGTTTCGTCGAAGGCCAGATAACCAGATTCAGTGCTCCATTAAGCTCTGAAGCATAGACATATACTCTAATTCACTCTCAAGGACACAAAAGGCTAACAAGCAGGATTTTATCAAACAAACAGTAAGCAATACTGAATGGTGGATAGGGAAGAGAGCTGGAAAATCTACTCAGATGTTTTGAGATCAATGAACTACGGAACTTGAGCAACTCTTTGGTGATCTGCAACCCGCACCATCTACGAATATACTAGAAGCTGCAGAAACTACACAACCAAAACTCTCATCTCTCCACAAACATGCATCTCTACATCTATGTTAGGTGGAGTTCAAAAGGTTGCAATGTCTACCTTGTCTTGTAGTGTGCTTTTCTTTTCCATCACTAACAATTTAGTCAGAAAGACATGGCACAAATCAAACTATTCTTGCGAGGAATGCATATTTTTTAATTTGCTGTAACTTAGACCTTGGATTTTTACATTCGTGGCTAGAGAAGTCTATGTTATCTCACTTGAAGCAAACTTGCAACACTTAGCAATGGGCAAGAGGACCAATGGTGTTGCAGTGGTAAAGACTCAACCAAATAATTTTAAGGTTTGGGTTCGAAACTGAACACAACCACTTTGTATATTATTACCAAATATTAAGTTTGTCCTCGTCATTTCCTCTTCTCAGACGCACGCCTACTACTGAGCGTTGATTTACCTCTTAGCTACCGTGTGAATCAACGCCCGGTAATAATTTCAACCAAAATATCATCTACCCACCTAAACAAGGTGAACCTGAAGTACATGAAAGAAAAAGCCATATCCAATTGCAAATACCATCTAAACAATGTTTATTCTATTTCATTTTAGTTTTTGCTGGGCACCGAACAATGGACCCAGAACAATGGTGTTAATCCCCCATAAGCGTCTTTATTTCAACTGTAAGTATAACAATGAATCAACACCTTCAGCAGAAGTTCACAACCATCATTCATTTAATAACTTCTTGTGATTTTCTGGTGATAACTCATAATCTGTAATCACTTTTTCACATTCACATGCAGTGGTTAAGAAACAAAGGTTTCATCAAAACACCGCTCCATTGGGCCACCCTATAAATTTATCTTTCTGCCGATGTTCACAATGAAGAATATCCAGGATTAGTTGGGTGCTCCAACAAAATGAAAGAAGCACCCCCCCCCAAAAAAAAACATATCTGAGCCTTCAAACTGACCAAGTTTGATAGAAAACAAGGTTCCTGCATATCCAACTGCGATGTAACACTGCCAATTGACTTCCACTTTGCTTCTATTCAAAAAAGTTCAATTCATGAGAGTTTTATTGAGATGGATAACTAATTAAAGAGCTTATACTACAACAATAACATTACACGTGCAATCTATAGAAAGACTACACCTCCCGGGTGTACCTCAGTGGTAGCAGGGCATCACTGTTTAAAGACAGCTCTGCTAGTGCCTCGGTTCGAATCCCCCTGGATACGAAATACCACGGATTTCACGAGTGCGGTGCTTAAGTGCTCAACTAGTGTATGGGCAAGGTCATGCACCTAGGGACTGCTGGGCTCCCGCGATTTGCCTCCCACACGTGTTCCAAGGGTACGGGGCAGTGTGAGACCCTTAATGAGGGGGTACATCATTTTTTATAGAGAGATTTTTCCAGACTACAAACTAACTTCTTAATACTAACACCACAAAAATCACCAGGTTGAGACATAAATCTCCTCCACTAAATCGCCATGCAGGAATGACATCTTAATATCTAACTGGGTCAACTCCAAATCAAACTGAGTTATCAAAGAAAGCAAAATACGGATTGAAACATGTTTCATAACATGAGAAAATACCTCATTATAGTCGATACCCTCTCGGTGTGCGTATCCTTTGGTCACCAGTCTTGATTTGTAGTGAATGTCATCCTTCCTTGTTGACTCTTCATTCTTGGTGTAGACTCACTTGCAACCAATCTCCTTTTTGCCTATTAGAATACGAACCAAATATCATGTCTGATTCTTATGAAGAGAAGTCAACTCCTCACCCATTGCCCTGTTCCACTCCCCAACTTCTGGACTCTTCATCGCTTCTTTGAAAGTGGATGGGATATCGACATTTATAAACGAAAAAGCATAAACAATCATATCAACATACTTAGCAGGTACTCGGACGACCCTCTTGGGCCGAGATGTTGCAATGGAATCTTGCTAATGTTGTTGCTGGGAGCTAGAACTGTCAATTGGAGCATCACCTTCAATTGTACTGCTATCATCTGATTCAATCCCACTGGTCTTGTTGGTAGAAACACGGATGTTCTTGAATGATTCTGCAATTGTGGGTTTTCATTGCGTGATCTCCAACTTCCTCGCGACCAGCTACTTGAACTTCTCCAATTGTGATATCATGTCATGGCTATAACAGGTTCCTTTAGTCTTCGTCAACTGATTGAACCGGAACCTCAGTAACTATTGTAGGATCAAATTCCATGCGTTTCTGAGTAACTTCCTCACCCATAACCTCCAAAAACGATTTTAGCATCTCTAACTCATTGAATGTCACATCCCTACTGATGATAGCCTTCTTTGAATCCAGACACTACAATCTGTATCCCTTGACTCACTCACTAAAGCCCAAGAACAAAACCTTCTTGACTCTAGGATCCAGCTTCAATTACATGACATGATAATGTGCAGGACAACCAAAAATATGCAAGGAATCATAATTTGACGAAGGTTTACCTGACCATACCCCCAATGGTGTTTTACCCTCAAGTGCAACGAATGGCAAACGGTTGATTAAATGACTAGCATACACCAATGCCTCTGTCTAGTACTTTCTACCCAAACCAGAATTGGATAACATACACTGCACCTTGTCTAGTAAAATACATTTCATTCTCTTTGTCACACCATTTTACTGTGGTGTGTCTCTCACCATAAATTGACCGTTATCAGTAGGTGGAAAAGTGGGATGAGGAACAACCCGTTTACCTAACTTTCTTTTGAGCAGGGAAACATGAAAAACTGGGTGGATTTTTGAGGAAGGAGGAAGATCCAACTTGTAAGCAACAGACCCAATCCTCTGAATGGCTTGGAAAGGACCAAAAACTAACTTGACATTTTTGCGCAATGCAACAGAAGCTTGTTTGTAAGGTTGCAACCTGAGGTAAACCCAGTCACCGACAGCAAATTCACGTTCAGTTCTGTGAAGGTCAGCTTGCTGCTTCATTCGATTTTGAGAGTAAGCTAAATGTTCTTTAAGTAGCCTTAGGATGGCATCTCGGTCTCGGAGTATTTTGTCTGCAGCAGCCACAGAAGTACCACCTGGAGTATAGTACTTATGGCTTGGGGGACTTTGACCATACAAAGCTTCGTAAGGGGTAATTCCAGTGGAGATATGGAACGTTGTGTTATACCACCACTCAGCCATTAGTAACCATTTGGCCCAAGATAGAGGTCTATCCCCAGATAAACACCTCAAATATACTTCTATACATCTGTTTACCACCTCAATTTGCCAAACGGATTGAGGGTGGTAAGAAGAACTAAGTGAAAGTTGAGTTCCCTGCAATTTGAACAATGCTGACCAAACTTGGCTTGTAAAAACGGTGTCCCGATCAGATACAATGGAGGCTGGCAAACCATGTAACTTGTACACATTATCCATAAAGGCCTGAGCAATCGAGGATGTCGTATAAGGATGGTGCATCAAAATGAAATGGGCATATTTACTAAGTCTGTCCACGACGACAAACACGACTGGTTTGTTAGAAGAACTAGGCAACCCCTCAATAAAATCCATCGAGATGTCACTCTATAATCTGTGGAGAATTGGTAGGGGCTGCAATAAACCAGGAGAAGCCACCGTTTTATGTTTATTTTGCTAAGAAATGTCACACTCAGAAACATAGATCAACACGTTTTTCTGCATACCTTTCCAAAAAACCCTGCTTCAGTCTTCAATAAATCTGTTCGCGACCAGAATGGCCACATGTAAGAGTGTCGTGGTGTTCATGAATCAGTTTTTGTCAAAAAGAATGCATGTGTCCCACCACCAACCTGTTCTTGTAGTACAACATGTTATGCTGCCAAGAATAATGAGGATGAGACAGAGGATCTTCAGTCAAGTCAGTAATTAACTTCTGTACCTCTAGATCTTGTTGCCAACTGTGCTGTAAATCCTTTACCCATCCACAAATTACCGTCGATAAGGCTGACACAGTAGCACCCACTTCTACAGGAGTTGGTTCCTCATCTATGTTCCGGGGAAGGGCATCGGCAGCCTTATCCTTCCCACTTTTATAAACAATCTCATAATCAAAATCTAATAGTTTGGACAACCACTTCTGCTGCAAAAAAGTTGTAACTCTTTGTTCCAATAAAAATTTGAGGCTTTGATGGTCAGTCCGAATCTTAAAATGTCTACCCAACAAGTAATGTCGCCATTTAGTGACAGACATAACCACGGCTAGCAGTTCCTTCTCATAAGTGGAGAGGTCCAAATTCTTAGGAGATAATGCTTTACTATAAAAGGCGATAGGTTGTTCTTCCTGCATTAGAACTGCTCCCGCACCCTTTCCTGAAGCATCACACTCTAAAAAAAAGGTTTGTGATAGTTCGGCAAAGCCAAAACTGGTGTAGAGGACATGAGAGTTTTTAACTGATGGAAAGCGAGTTCTGCAGATTCTGACCATCTAAAAGCATCATGTTTTAACAAGTCCGTGAGTGGTCTACTGATCTTCCCATAATCTTTGATAAATCTTATGTAATAACCAGTGAGACCCAAAAATCCTCTTAAGGCTTTAAGTGTCTTTGGTCCAGACCAAGAGGTCACACTCTAAATTTTAGAAGGATCGGCAACTACTCCATGTCCACTAATAACATGTCCCAAATACTCCACTTGAGTTTGACCAAAGGCACGTTTCAACATTTTTGCATACAATTCATGGGCTCTGAGTTTGCACAAGGTTTGGTTCAAATGTAGCTAGTGGTCTGACCAAGTCTTACTATACACTAGAAAAACGTCAAAAAATACAAGAGCAAATTTCCTCAAAAAAGGCCTGAACATCTCATTCATTAGACGTTGAAAAGTCGATGGAGCATTTGTCAAGCCAAATGGCATGATAAGAAATTCATAATGCCCTTCATGTGTCCGAAAAGCGGTTTTTTCTACATCTGATGGGTGCATTCTAATTTGGTGGTATCCAGATCTCAAGTCTAGCTTGGAAAAAAAATGGGCTCCATAGAGTTCATCCAATAATTCATCAATTATTGGAATAGGAAACTTATCTTTAATAGTGTCCTTATTGAGGGTCATGTAATCAATACACATACGCCAAGTATGGTCCTTTTTTTAACTAACAAGACTGATGAAGAAAAAGGGCTCACACTATGCTTAATGACACCTGTTTACAGCATTTCCTGGACCAATTTTTCATTTTTATTTTTTTGTATGTGAGGATATTTGTACGGTCCTATGTTTGGTGGTTGGTTACCAGGCTTTAGAGAAATTTGTGGTCATGAGATCTTTGAGGTGGAAATTCCTTGGGTAGACAAAAAATGTCAGAAAACTCATGCAAGATTTTAGTGATATCTGAATTTATCTCAGAAGGAGGAGTTGGATGCAAGCTACAAACTGAACCATCATACCTTGGACATTCTTCTCAAGTAGATGTTGCATGGAGTGAAATGAAACTTGTTGGACTTCCACAGAATTACCCCCTGTAACACATATTTTGCCCTTTCCATTGTAAACTCCATTTTCAAATTTTGAAATCCCATAAAACAGGTCCTAGAGTTGATAACCATTGTACCCCTAGTACCATATCACAACCTCCAAGGGGTAATAGCCTCACATTGGTAGTAAACTGTGTACCTTGCATTCCCCATTGTAAACCCTTGATTGCAGCCTTGATATGAAGCTTTGAACCATCTGCCACTACAACAATTAAGGGAGATGTCAGCTGTATATTTAGCCCAGTTCTTTTCGCCACGTTTGGATCCAAAAAATTGTGGGTACTTCCAGAGTCTATTAAAATAGTAATGGGGTGTTTCTTGACTTAACCTTTCAGTCTCATAGTCCGATAAGAAAAAGTTCCAGACAAAGCATGGACAGATATAATGGGTTCTTCTTGATCATCCATTGGTTCTGTGAATGACTGCTCTGCTGGATCACATTCGTAACACACCCCTTCATCACTTTCTGCTTCTAATAGGAAAAGTTGCTTCTTTCTGCATACATGGCCCTTAAATTACTTTTCATCATAGCCAAAACAAAGCCCTTTTTGTTTTTTTTTCGTCAATTTCCTTTTGGGTGAGCTTACGGATGGGTAAAACAGATTCGGGTGGTTTTGTAGTCATAGTAGGTGTGTAACTATTGTTGGTAGTTCTGGGTACAAACTTGGGTTTCTTGTTCAATGCCTCTATTGTTTCTTCTTGCAATCTGGCTAAACCCATGGCTTGAGAAATGTTCCTTGGCTGAAACATTTGTACCCCAGACTTTATTTCATCCTTTAATCCACTTATGAAACAACTAATAAAGAAAGTTTCAGGAAGACCAATGGTTTTATTGGCTAATTCCTTTTCTTGATAAATTTTGACAGAAGATATTTGTCTCAATTTGGATAATTGTCCCATGGCATCTTCATAAAGACTTTCCCCAGATCTGTTGGTGAGTGCCCAAGTAAAATCTTTCCATGTACGTAGGGTATGAGATTTCTCAAACCACCTAAACTAGTGTAAGGCCTTGTCTTCTAGATGAATGGATGCTAGTTTAACCTTTTGAGACTCTTCAATTCCATTGATTCTCACTTTTGTATACCCAACCCTCTGGGTCTTCGCCAAAAACTTAGGAAACTCCAATTTCATGAATCTTGATTTCCATTGCGTATTAGTAGTACCCAAGATAGAAGAATTTAAAAACAGTGTAATACACATTCCTTTATTTTATTTAAAGTATTTTATTTAAATTATTTTGCATGAGATTTTGGGGAAAATATAGTGGCATGTGAGAATGTAATAAGTTAGGGTCATGTGGAATAATTATTCGTATGTAACCCTAGTAAAAGAGTACAGTGTGTTGAGTAAGTAATTTTAGGGTTTAATTAGTTGCTAAAAATCTTAAAGTCGATATTTCAACTTGAGAAAGGTGGTGGAATAGCCTTAGAGTATCATTTGGATGTTTAAGAGTGTTAGGGAAGTGAAAAAGGTTGTTTCGGTCAAGTTCGGATGTGATGAGATTTTGCGGTATGAAGTGGGTGTGTTAGAAATCAATTCCGGCAAGGTATAGGTTGTATTCTAGACCTATTTTGACCCATATATATTCTGAAAATAAAAATAGATTCTTCATGAAAGTTGTAGAGAATGAAATTACGGAAACAATGCAACTTGAATGGACTTAATCCGAGTTCGGACGAAGAAGTTATGGTCAAAATACTAAACCGATGATGATCGGCCATTTTGGCCAAACTTTCTGTTTGCTCGTCCGGACGAGAATGAGCCCCGTCCGGACGAGAATCGTTGTTTGTGTGCGGGAAATTAAGGGTAAGTCCGTATTTTCACCTCTAATCCATTTCAAAACACCCTAAATCGTGTATTAGGGTTATAACACTTCTTTTGGCCTCCATTATGCTAATTAGAGCCTAGAGAGAGAGGGAGAGGGAGCAAGAGGGATATTTGGCGATTCTTCGACGCTACGAAGTCCTGGGAACGATCCGAGCACAGATTTGGAATCCTCGGAGCGAGGAT
>NMUG010005539.1:0-13077 GCA_002855965.1 Monotropa hypopitys | reverse complement strand
AGTCCCACACACTGAGGCGTGGTGGTATTTTAGCAAGAGGATGCAATCCCCTGTCGTAGTGGGCAAATTACCCTCTGCAGTCAAAGAATGGAAAGACAAGTTCTTTTATATCGGCGGTTCTGGATGGGAGTATCAGAGCTGGGAAGATGAGCTCACTCCCCGCATACAGAGGAAATGGAGGGTACCCTCATCCTTGTGTGAGCATTGAATACTCTTCTTATGTAATCAATTTGCACGTTTCCTTTGAGCTTGCGTAATTATTAACTTTTACCTTTTTCTCTCTGATTCAGCTAGACAGAAAACCAACCTTTCTTTAGAGGAAGCAACGGTTCTCAAGTGTGTTGAAGAATACGACATTCACGAGCCAGATCAACTTGTTTCATCGGAGGGCCTATCAATCCACCTCCTTGGTCCAGAAGTAGAAGTGAGGCCTTAGCCCTAGAAAGAGGTATTTATACACATTCCTTTTCGATTATGATGTTGGCTAATCCCTTACTTTGCTCATGATATTTCAGAGGCAGCAGAGAAGGAAATGGCCCCCAAGCTGAGCAGGGAGGCATTGGCCAAGTTGAAAGCTGACCTAGGAAAGCTAGAGCCAGGTCAGACTGCAGATAAAAAAAAGACTAAAATAGGAACTTCCTTGGTCATTTCTCCTGCAGTCCCTCTCAGTACTATTTTACCTCCATCTCCACCCTCGATTCCACTCGTTGAGGCGGTTGGGGGGAAGAGAAAGAAAATTGAGCTTCTTCAGCCGTCAGAGGCTGACCTGAAGAAACAGAGGGTGGTGCCCACCACATAGAGCAAGGACACAGGAAAGCAGGTCCGAATTGAAGATGATGGGCACATGGTTCTTTTTAATGATGACCACGCTTTGACGAAGGCTAAGTGTATAGCCTCTCGAGCTGATATAAAGTAGCTGGATAACCAACCTCCTGCTACTGTGTGTCAGGAGTTTTTAGTGGAGCTGAGCAAGGTTGGATTTCCTCCCACTTTCCCTTCTGATGTTTAGTAACACCTCCTGTGAAACTCTTCTTTTGTTTTTCTCCATAGGTTTTTACCAAGGGATTCTTTATAGCCCAGGAGATGTCTAAGTCCTCACAGTAGTAGGAGAAGATGATCAAGAAGAATCAAGACCTAGTTCATTACATTAGGCAGGCAGAAAAGGAAAGGGATGATGCGACCTTGAACCTGAAGAGGAAAGAGTCTGAGCTCCAGCAACTGGTGGAGAAAAAAATTGTTGTTGAAGAAAAATTGAAGGAAGAGGGAGAAAAATTTAAGGCCGAGGAGGCCCTCTATGTTCGCTTGTCCGAAGACTTGGATAAGGCAGTGGAGGAGAGGGCATTGATGGAGGATACAAGCAAAAAGGCTTCTGCTTCCATGGCTAAGGCTGAGGAGTGCCTGGGGCAACTCTGGGAGATTCGTAACAAGGAGCTGCAGGAGCATATGGATGAAGTGACCTCAAGCTACTTTGATGGCTTTGAGGAGATGAGAAGGCAATGCATTAGCAAGTACCCTAATTTGGACTTCGGCACCCAACACTTTGAGATAACCATGGAAGATTCAGCAGTTGTGGGTGAGGAAGACGACAATTTGGGTGTTAAGGTTACTTCTCAGAATTCCAACCCTACTCCTTCAGATCCTTCAACTTCTAATGGGATTGACAGGATAGTTCAGAATGCTATCACCTTCGCAGCTACGGAGATAATGGAAGAGGTGGCTGACAGAGTTGTTGGGGAGGAGTAGAGAACATTTTTTATAAGTTTTAATTTCCTTCAACCCTTATGATCTTATGAACTATTGGACCGACTGAGCTCGGCGTTTCTCTTATCTTTGTAATGTATTGGATTTTTGTGATGTAATCCATTAACTTCTTGGTTTGGAATGCAATTCGGTTTTATATTCTGTTGGGCCTTATCGTGATATTCACAGCTCGTTTGAGCCCTATCACTTATTGCCTTAATAAATTGGGACATGCCTTAACGTGGGGCTGAGCTATCATATCATGGTGACAGGCAATTTACGTCATGCCTTAGCATGATGCTGAGCTCATACCTTATTGATAGCCTTTAGCTGTGCCTTAGCATTGTCGCCTTAGCGATTTATGTCATGCCTTAGCATGGTGCTGAGCTTACACCTTAGTGTTTAGCCTTCAGCTGTGCCTTAGCACTGTCGCCTTAGCGATTTATGTCATGCCTTAGCATGGTGCTGAGCTTACACCTTAGTGATAGCCTTCAGCTGTGCCTTAGCACTGTCGCCTTAGCGATTTATGTCATGCCTTAGCATGGTGCTGAGCTTACACCTTAGTGTTTAGCCTTCAGCTGTGCCTTAACACTGTTGCCTTAGCGATTAATGTCATGCCTTAGCATGGTGCTGAGCTTACACCTTAGTGATAGCCTTCAGTTGTGCCTTAGCACTGTCGCCTTAGCGATTTATGTCATGTCTTAGCATAGTGCTGAGCTTACACCTTAGTGTTTAGCCTTCAGCTGTGCCTTAGCACTGTCGCCTTAGCGATTTATGTCATGCCTTAGCATGGTGCTGAGCTTACACCTTAGTGATAGTCTTCAGCTGTGCCTTAGCACTATCGCCTTAGCGATTTATATCATGCCTTAGCATGATGCTGAGCTTATACCTTAGTGCTGAGCTCGTCTATGCCGTAGCACTTAATTATACATTCATGGATACATAATGGACGGAAAACGAATAGAATCTTGAATTCATACTTAACCATGTCATAGATACAACTTATTAAAGAGAGTTGAGATCACCTAAGGTAGTGAAATTGTAAATTAAAGTCAAGATCCATCTCATATTTGTAACAAAATGTCATGAGAAAGACAACTTTAAATAAAATTCCATGAAGATGATAAGTTTTAGCTTCAGTAAGCTCCAGAGATTTGGAAATTCTTCAAATGTTACCTATAATATTTCTTCAAATGCTCTGCATTCCAAAGATTTGGAAATTCTTTGCCCTTTAAGGTCCCTAACCGATATGCCCCTGCTTTGGAATGTCAGAGAATTTGATAAGGTCCTTCCCAGTTGGGCTGAAGTTGTTTTACCTTCCTTCCTATGGGGTCAGCTTTCCTCAACACCAGGTCACCAGGCTGAAACGATCTGGGCTGCACCTTGGAGTTGTAGTATTTCATCATTCTCTGATGATAAATTGCGACCCTTGATTCTGCTTTGCTCCTTTTTTCTCAATTAAATCTAGCTCAACCCTGAGCTCTTCCCCGTTCTCGGCTTCGTCCAGTGATGCAGTTCTATAATTGAGCAGTTCTACTTCGATGGGTACTACAGCTTATGTTCCAAAGGCCAGGGAGTATAGTGTTTCGCCTGTAGACGATCTGGGTGACGTCCGAAAAGCCCACAGTACATGGTGCATCTCATTCGGCCAATCTCCCTTTGCGGACTTCAGTCGTCTCTTGATCCCTTTCTTAATCTCGCGATTCGTGACTTCAGTCTGTCCATTGGCCCTGGGGTGAGCTTTAGATGTGAAGTGCACGGGTATTTCTTTCTTGGCACAGAAATCCTTGAATTCCGAGCTGTCGAATTGTTTCCAAAGGTCGACCACCACCACCCTAGGCAATCCAAACCTGCAAATAATGTTCTTCCAGAAGACAGAAATGGTTGCTTGGGAAGTGATGATGGATAAAGCCTTAACCTCAACCCATTTTATAAAATAATCAATCGATACCACGGCATATTGGCTTTGCCCTACTCCCCTGGGAAGGGGTCCAATGAAATCCATCCCCCACTGAGCGAAAGGCCAAGGTCCCTTCATGGGGCTAATCTGAGTTGAGGGCGCATGGGAGATATTAGCATACCTCTAGCAGGAATCACATTTCTTGACTAACGTCGTACAATCATTCTGCATAGTGGTCCAATAATAACCTAACCTGATAATCTTGTGCGCAAGGGTTCTACCCCCGTAATGTGCGCCACAAATTCACCCATGAACTTCCTCCATAGCCCTGCTGGCTTCATCTTTCGCTATGCATCTGAGATATGGTAAAGCAAATCCCCTCTTGTATAGAACATCGCCCATCAAGGTGTACCTCGCTGTCCGGATTTTCAGCTTTCTGGCCTCCTGCCTATCCTCTGGAAGCTCACCCGATCCAATGTACCTGACAATGGGCCCAGCCCATGAATCAGAATAGTCAATAGTCATGACCAGTTGCTCTTCCTTTCCAACACTTGGGGCTTTCAATGTCTGGATCAATATCCCCTCTGGAGGGAGCTCTTCCACCGAGGTGGCCATCTTGGATAACAGGTCAGCTTCTTGGTTTTCCTCTCTGGGAATCTGATAAATTGAGAATGTATCAAATTTTTGAGCTAACTGCTTGACTGTTCGAAGGTATTTCTCCATCATTTCTTCCTTCGCCTCAAACTCCCCCTTTACTTGACCTACAACCATTTGAGAGTCACTCATCACATCCAAACATCTCAGGCCAATCACTTGAGAAATTTGGAGCCCAATCACCAAAGCCTCACATTCTACTTGGTTATTCATAGCATTGAACTAAAACCTTAATGCGTACTTTAATTGCTCCCCGTCTGGTGAGGTCAGCATCATGCCTGCCCCACTTATCCTTCTGGTAACTGACCCGGCCACGTGCAGGACCCATGTTTCTTCGTCTCTTTTAAACACCTCATCATCTGGTGCTGCGTACTCAACCAAGAAATCCACCAAGGCCTGAGCCTTCATCGAGCTCCTAGGCTTGTAATCTATATCGAACTCTCCCAGTTCTAAAGACCACTGGATGAGACATTCTGAGGTATCTGGATTGTGGAGAGCCCTCCTGAGAGGTAAGTCAGTCAAAATACTAATGGGATGTGATTGAAAATAGGGCCTCAATCTCTTAGCCGCAGTAATTACTGCGAATACCACCTTCTCACTTCTCGGGTACCTGGTTTCTGACCCCCTCAATGCTCTGCTCGTGTAGTAGACCGGGTACTGCACACCTTTATCTATTCGAACCAGGACTGAGCTGACTGCATATGGAGATACCGCAATGTATAAAAATAGCTCCTTCCTATCCACCGATGAGTTGAGCAATGGAGGGTGCTGCAAATAGTGATTCAACTGGTTGAATGCATGCTCGCTTTCCTCCGTCCACACAAAACTTTTCTTTAACACCTTGAATAAGGATTGGCACTTATCCGTCGCCTTGGACACAAACCTACTCAGGGCTACCACACACCCCGTGAGCCGCTGTACTTCCTTCACTGTCTTGGGAGACTTCATCTCTAAAATTGCCCTGATCTTCTCCGGGTTTGCCTCAATTGCTCTTTGAGATACCATAAATCCCAGAAATTTGCCTGACGCCACCCTAAATGCGCATTTTGCCAGATTCAATTTCATTCTATACTTCCTTAGGATATCAAAGGCTTGGGCCAGGTTTTCCACATGGCTGACCCGCTGGGGGCTTTTCACTAACATATCGTCAACGTAAACCTCCATGATCTTGGATATGAAGTTTTTAAACATTCTATTAACTAACCTCTGGTAAGTAGCGCCCACGTTCTTCAATTCAAAGGGCATGACAATGTAACAATACAACCCCCTGTCTATAACAAATGATGTCTTCTCCTGGTCATCCTCATCCATCTTTATCTGGTTGTACCCCAAAAAAGAATCCATGAAGCTCAGAAGCTCGTGTCCAAATGTGGCATCCACCAGCTGATCTATACGGGGAAGTGGAAAGTTATCCTTTGGTCATGACTTGTTGAGATCTTTGAAATCAACACACATCCTCCATTGCCCAGAGGACTTTTTAACCATGACAACATTAGCAATCCAGGCAGGATATTGTACTTATCATATGGATCTGGCCTTAAACAATTTGTCAACCTCCTCAACCACTTCTCATCTTCTGTCAGATGCGAATGTCCTCTTCTTGTGTTTGATTGGCTTATGATCTGGGTTTACATTCAAGCGGTGTGCCATAATCCGTGGATCTATTCCAGGCATATCCTCATGTGTTCCAGGCATATCCTCATGTGTCCATGCGAAGATATCCTTACTCTTTGCCAAGAAGTCGATTAAAGAATTCCTCTCGTTGCCTTGTAAACCCGTCCTACTTCAATCTTCTTGTATGGTTCATCAGACCAGATCTGCAGTGATATAAGCTCCTCCACAGGTTCCCCTCTCAGCAACTTTTCTTCATCTCTGACATCGAGCGCTTCCACCACTAATGCCTCATGGTGATGCCTGATGGAATAATTATAACATTCTCGAGCTATTTTCTGGTCTCCCTTCATTTCTCCAACCCCCTCAAGCATGAGAAACCTTACTTTGAGATGGTGCATGAAAATCACTACTTTTGATTTTGTTTAAAAGAACTCTCCCAACGATAGCGTTATACGTGGATGGTGAATCCACCACCAAGAAATCCACCATGGTTGTCACCTGACTCCCTTCTTCTCCCATGGTCACCGGAAGGACTATCTGCCATTTTGGATAAACTGCTTCTCCAGTGAATCCCACCATGGGGGATGCCATTGGCCTCAGCCTCTCTCTGTCCAACCTCAGCTGGTCGAATGCATGGAGGAACAAAATGTCAGCTGAGCTCCCACGGTCTATGAGTACCCTTCTGGTTTTGAAATTAGCAATGACCATATGTACCACGAGTGGGTCGTCGTGCGGGTATATTGTCCCTCTCTCATCCTCCTCAGAAAAGTGATTATTACCTCTGCCTTCTTGGGACATTTGCTCTGCTTTCCCACTGTGCATACCTCCATTGGGTCATCTGACCTTAGTCTCCTCAGATGGGCCTTCCGAGCTGAGCTGGAAGAGCCACCTCCTGCTGACCCTCCATGAATAACTCTGATTTCACCAATGGGATCGTTATTACCTGGAGCTCTAGTTCTCTCCAAACACTAATAATCCTCTTGACGTTTTCCTCCTCTGTGAGGTTTCTGATCCCTTTTGTCCACAAACCTCTGCAATCGACCTCTCTGGATGAGGTCTTATATCTGACCTTTAAGGTCAATGGAATTGTTGGTATAATGACCGTGATCACAATGAAAACGGCAATATTTATCCATAGGATGCCTGTCAGGGTTACTCTTAAGCTTTCCTGGCCACTTAAGATTAGGATCGTCCCTGAAGTCACCCAAAATGTGTTCCACAGAAGCCACCAATGGGGTATAGTGCCTATGCTTCTCAGGTGGTCCTCCAACTCTCTGAGGTGAGCCCCTAGGCTCTGTCCTTCTTCCACGTTTATCCTGTGCCATCCCCCGTGGGGGGTCTGTTGATACCCAAATTTTGACTCAACCTCCAACTTATTCAAAAATCAGCAAAAATATCTTTTCAGGGATTAATATACACATCCGGGATGTTCGGACTCCTCGCGAATAATACCGGTGGATTCTAAAAATTTCAGCAACAGTGGGCGAGCAGTGATAAAGTGTTGAGGAACATTTATCTGTCTCGGAATTTAAAGTCGACGCACCAGTCAAGACAAATTTCCGACGAACGGCACTCAAACCGCATCCGAACAGACAGAACAGCCAGAAACGCGCAAAATTCTGCATGCATAGTCAACATTCTATTGTCAAATGAAATATTGATAATAAATCAGTTCTCGAGAAGCAGGTACAAAAATTGAATCCGTCCGATCCAGATCCGGAATTTATTTAAGGATGAACGCCAATCCGTTCGGTTTTCTCCGCAGCTGACCAACAGTCTCGGAAATCAGTGAACGAATTTTGCACGGACCTTATCTTCGAAGTCTGACATTCCCAATGGAACAGATTTTCCAGAAGCTGAGCCATCTAGAAGGTGCACCTACCGCTTCTCACTTTATTCACGACACCGGCCTCCGATTGTCGAGATTTCTCGGGAACAAGCAGAATTCCCCACAAGCAATCAAATTTCCATTTCTGAATGGAAAGTCGAAGACGTTCTAATTGCAGAGAGAATAGTGTGAAAACTGAATCCGTCCGATCCAGATCCGGGATTTAGTTGATGATAAATGCCAATCCGTTCGGTTTCCCTGCAGCTGACCAACAGTCTCGGAAATCAGTGAACGAATTTTGCACGGACCTTAAGTCTGACATTCCCAGTGGAGCAGATTTTCCAGGAGCTGAGTAGTCCAAAAGGTGAAACCCATGCTTCTCTCTTTGTTTTAAGCAACGGAGCCGAATTTCAGGGACTTCCTGGGAAACGTCCGGTTCAAGCCCGAGACATTTGCTATATTCCTGATCCAACTCAACGATCATGAATATCAAATTTAAATTGTCAAAGTCCAAGTTCGTCACAAACAGAAGCTTTGGACAAAGATTCAGAACTCCGGGATACTTTTTCAAATTTTAAGATATTTTATTTAATTTTTATTTAATTTTTCAAAGTGGATAATGTCAAAACCGACTTAGGAACCTTCCTAAATATCCCAACCAGCTCATGGGCCACGTGGCCACCCATTAGGCTGATGTACTATAATGTCGCAACTATAGTTGCGACATTACTTGGATATAAATAGGGACTGCCCTCAACCATAATCCAGACCTTGAAACCTCCAAGTGCTACTCTACTTCCAAAAATCCGACTACCTCTCAAACCAAAAACCTTCGGGTCCTTACCCTAATCCATTTTTCACCGCATCTTTGCGAAGTATCCGAACCCCTGTTTATTTTACACGGTAAATACCATTTTGTCTTGAATATTCTTCGGAGACTATTGATAGTCTTCTAATCTATAGTTTGGCATTAGTCACTCGGCCGCGTCCGATATTATGCCTTACTATTTAATAAAGAAGCTATCTACAGAAGTTGTCTCTCGGAATTGTACAGATATAGCAATACAATTTGCTTTTGTTTGTTAAATACTTGTCTTTATTGCTTTCGAACCCATATCTGTTAAAGAATTTGTTATTTTATGTCTTTCTCCTCGTTAGAATTCGACACATACTTGGCTATGCCGACTCCGCTGTCGCAAACGAGAAGAACATAAAAACATCTTCTCCTCAAAATACTTGTCGTCTAGCTCGGAATATATCCAGCTCGGTTATGTATGATATCTTATCAATTGTTGCCTTCTAGCTCAGACTATATCCAGCTCGGTTATATATATACTTTCCGTCTAGCTCGGACTATATCCACCTCGGTTTATTTATATGATATCTTACACCCCTGTCTATACATACATATTACAGTATATACATTCTATCTCTCTTCAACAATTAACTTTCGCTTTCCCCAAAATACTTTCAAATAAAATTAAATTCTGATATCCGTACTCTAGAGTGAAAGCTTGCAGTAGCTACTAGACTCGGTTTAAAGGAATTCCTTGTGACTCGGCCTCATCCAGAGCACTCGATATTCTGTGGTATTTTTCACACTCAATGAAAATAAACTCCCCTCCCCATTTTTCAAAACGCAGTCGAAGCTCTGTCCGACTGAAAAATATGCAAAACACTTTAAAATGAAAAACAAATTCCTTTATCCATACTCTGAAGTGAAAGCTTGCAGTAGCTATCAGACTCGGATTAAAAGAATGTATTACGACTCCGATCCGTCCGGAGCATTTGATATTCTGTGAAATTTTCTCATTAAAAAAGAAAACACTTTATAAAAATTCTTTCGCAGTCGAAGCTCTGTCCGACTCGAAAGCTTAAAAATCAATTTTGCGGTTGAAGCTCTGTACGACCCAAGAAAACAGAAAAATTCGTTTTTCATCGTCGAAGCTCTGTCCGACTGAAAAACAATAAAAACACTTTAAAAGCCAAAAACCAAGTTCCTCGATTCGTACTCTGAAATGAAAGCTTGCAGTAGCTATCAGACTCGGATTAAAAGAATGCTTTATGACCCGGGTCATGCCGGATCATTTAATATTCTTTGGAACTTCCAAAACAAAATAAACAAATAAAACAAGTTAAATATTTCAAAACCAGTCGAAGTTCCGTCCGACCGTAAAATACAAAAAATACTTTTCAAATGCAGTCGGAATTCTGTCCGACTGTAGAAAAACATTTTCAGCCGAAGGTTCTGTCCGGCTCAAATTTATTTCCAAACCCTGTCGGAGTTCTGTCCGACAGCAGAAAAACATTTTCAGCCGAAGGTTCTGTCCGGCTCAGATTTATTTCCAAAACACAGTCGAAGTTCTGTCCGACTGTTGTAAATAAAATAAAATTAACAAAAACAAAATTGTTTTCCCAAACGCAGTCAGAATTCTGTCCGACTGTAGAAAACCATTTTTCGCCGAAGTTCCGTCCGGCTCAAAAACATTTCTTTCTTAAATAAAAACCGGGTCGAAGGGCTGCCCGTGATTCTTTTATAAATCCAATCGGGCCGAAATCTGCCCGTCAACAACTATTACCCATTTGTTATTTAAATTTCAATTCATTTCATTCATATCAGTAATAATTCTTCATTTTTCTAGCCGAGAAAATAATTGATTTCGGATCACGAAAATATTTACTTTTGAAAATGAAAGTACTGAAAGGGCGAGTGGGGTGCCTAACACCTTCCCCATTCGTAATTTAATCCCCGAACTTCGAATTATTGGTTTGCAGACACCTTTTCCAAATAAAAAGACATTTTATTCAAATAAAATGACATCTTTTAAATATTCATTTTAAATAAAATAGCGGTGACTTGGCACACCACGAATAAAATGCCGAGTGGCAACTCCGAAAATTCCAAACCGACACACTCAGGCTGTCACCCATTTTCAAACAAACCCCCTTTTTCAAATAAAACCCAATAGCGCGGGTTCTCCCGTCCCGGAAAACAGCTCCTCCTAAAAAGAGGGGACGAGGGAAGGACGGAAAAATTTCCCGGCGCGACAGCTGGCGACTCCGCTGGGGAGTTCGAGAATTTCAGCTTACGAAACCTTTTTCAAAAATAAATCTTTTCCGGAATTTCGAAATCAGTCAATTCTCGGCTTATTATTACTGATCTGCATCTTGTTTATTTCTTTTCAGGGAAATTACAGGGCGCATTGCTAAATACATAGGTTCTGCGTTGAAAAACATTGCTGCGCTGAAACTATTTACCGCTTATTTCTTGCTTTCCGATATAAATTGCAAAAAGGATTTTCCCTCATTTTTCAAAAAAAAAAAACCTTACTTACATTGTATATGTACAGTTTTTCATGCATCATTTGCATCATTACCTATTTTGGGTGGAAGTCATTACCGCCCAAAATAGATGTGTCCGTATCAACCTATCGGGGGCCCAACAGTAAGCCGCGTGACCCTAAAAAGTCCATCGTGGAAATGAGGCACTCTAACTAAATCACCGACTCTATGATTGTTTCCCTAACGGGGCCGGAGGTCTGAAGATTTGGGAGCCATTAAACCTTATCAGCCAAACATAGTCACATGCTGCATATAGTAAGCCAGTTACAGAGTCGAGCCAAAACCCTATTTACTGTTTTAGGGCAAACATTTATATTCCGAGGGGAATCCTTATATACATGCCTGTTAAACACCAAAATTTTCCAAAAACATCTTAGCGTCCTTAGTGATATTGGTCGAGATAAGGCTGTGGACTTGTCATTTTTCAAGAATCTCCCTATAAATTTTCAAAATCTGAGATCATCCTCCAGACTCCATGTCCGAGGTATATCCCGAATTTTAAATTTAAAAGGAAGTCCATACGTCTCCAATCATCCCTAAAGGTCTTCTCTTACGCATATATCTGCTTAATGCCATAAACCGTCAGCGTCTTTAGAAATATTGGTCAGAAATAGATTACGGACTCAATATTATCTCCTAAAGATCTATAATTCAACACCGTCCTCCAGACTCCATGTCCGAGGCGCGTCCTGAATTTTAAATCTCTAAGGAAGTCCGTAACGTCTCCAATATTTCTAAAGATATTTCCTCGTATACTGATTCGAACGTAGTGTTGCCATTCAGGTACAGACACGACCCGTCCGGATCCGTCATATAAACAGGACCATCAAATCCCTCCGCCCAAGCAACGGCGGAAAAAGAACACTTCTATCAAATTGGACGGTATTCCCGATCCATCAAGCCCGCGTATCACGGTAAACCGCGGTAATCTACGCATTTTGTTATTGTATGTTTTATTTTTTGTTATGAAATGTCAATAAATTCTACATTTGTACGATATATGTATCTCTTATCTTGTTACGTCGAATGTCAAGAAAAAGTTTCATATATTCTGCACGTTTATCTTCTCTGTTAAGCCAAACAAAAGAAGCAAAACAAATTTTCAAAAACCGAACGTTCATCCTTTCAAAGAAAATGATCGAACAAAATTTAACACGTCGAGTGTACAAACGCAAAGATAAATCGGACCAGGATCCGATTAGAAGCGGACAAGACAACATTGAAGGCTCCGAGCCAAAATCCCAAACCTGTTTCACCCATAACCTCCAGAACGGTTACGAAACACCCATAAAAACTTCTACCAGGGCACTACAGGATTCCCTAGTTCATGGTTACGAAACCATCTTCACTCCTGAAATTCAAATCCTGTCACTCCATATCACGATGGAGTCCGCAACAGAAAAATGCAGAATAGGTCAGGGCCCAACATGATCAGTTGGCTCCCCTAGACTAAAAGAGACTAGCAGCAGTCTATCATGTACAATGCTATCAATGGAGAACCACAAAATCTTCGATGACCGTAAGTTCTTTAGCAAAGCAACTCAGTTTCGAAGCAGATTCTCTCCGTTCAAGAAGAAGAAAACAGGGAAATTCTCTCCCAGCTATCAAAGGCCCTTCATAGTGGCCAAAGTGCTATCAGGCGGAACTGCCATCCTCGAAGAAACGAATGGTCTCAAGTTCTCCCTTTCTCTCAATACAGATATGCTCAAGCTCTACCATGCCTAATTTGTAGCAGCTTTACAAATTTCTGATCAGATTTAAAATTTCTATAAAGACATCACATTCTCACTAAAGATCCGATGCAATTTGAGTGAAGTAGCATTTCTACTCCTTCTTTCGAGGCTTCAATCATAATTTTTCCTTTCTCCTCTTATCTCAAAAAGAGCGATGCAAAAAAAATATATTCAGCATCATCACGTCAATTTGATGATCAAAAGAAAAATAAATCGCTACCCCCTTACACAAATAAAAAGGGGGGATTCTACAAAAGATCTCTCCT
>NMUG010005538.1:0-13075 GCA_002855965.1 Monotropa hypopitys | reverse complement strand
GTCCTCTCTGACTGTCCATCCATTTGAGGGTCAAAAGCGGTACTAAACTTCAAAGATGTACCAAGAGCCTGCTGCAAACTTTCCCAAAACCTCGACGAAAATTTAGGATCTCTATCACTTACAATCGACATTGGGGCCCTATAGAACCTAATAATCTCATCCACATAAATCTTGGTGTACCGATCCGTAGAGAACATAGTCCTCACTGGAAGAAAATGAACGGATTTCGTCAAATGATCCACTACAACCCAAATGGAGTCAAAATTCCTCTTAGACTTAGGCAAACCCACAATAAAGTCCATTGTAACATGCTCTCATTTCCACTCGGGTATTGGCAAACTCTGAACTAATCCCCCCAGTCATTGGTATTCAATCTTCACCCTTTGACATATAAGGCATCTAGCAATGAAATGGGCTATATCCCTCTTCAATCTTCTCCACCAATAATTTTTCCATAAGTCACGATACATTTTTGTAGACCTTAGATGCATAGAAAACTTAGAACTATGACCCTCCTCAAGAATATTTCTCCTAAGTTCCACATCCTTTGGTACACAAACCCGGTTCCCAAACATCAACATACCATCCCCACGAACACAAAACTCTAATTTTTTGCCCAATAAAATTTGTTGTCGCACCTTCTCTAGGAACACGTCACGCTTTTGCCCTCTCTAATCTGATCCATAAACAATAGCCTCACTACTAGATTTTCCAAAAGGACATCATTCAAACCCAAAGATAAGTCAACCCCCAAACTGTTTAATTTAGAAAAAAATTCAAATCTAGCACAAGTCAAACAAGATACTCTATTCACTGATTTTCTACTCAAGGCATTGCTTTCCCCGGGTGATAATGTATATTGCAATCGTAATCCTTGATTAACTCCATCCACCTATGTTGCCTCAAATTCAAATCTTTTTGGGTAAATAGATATTGCAAGCTTTGGTGATCGGTAAAAATCTCACAAGTTACACCATATAAATAATGCCACCAAAGTTTTAGTGCAAATTCTATGGCCGTTAACTCCAAGTCGTGTGTAGGGTAATTTCGTTCATGATTTTTCAGTTGTCTCGAAGCATACGCTATCACTCTCCCTCGCTGCATCAATACACAACCCAATCCACAATGCGATGCATCACTATAAATCACTAAATCCTCGGTCCCCTTCGGAATAGTCCATATAGGTGCCAAAATCAATTTCTCTTTCAAAACCCGAAAACTATTCTCGCACTCCTCCGACCATTCAAATTTAATCCCCTTTCTAGTAAGCATAGTCAATGGCATAGAAATAGCGGAAAATTTTCGATGAAATGCCTATAATAACCCGCCAATCCCAAGAAACTATAGATTTCGGTCACACAGTATTTCTCAATTCACCACAGCCTCAATCTTTTTAGGTTCTACACAAATACCCTCACTAGAGATAACATGCCTTAAAAAGACCACCCGATCAAGCCAAAATTCACATTTGTTAAGTTTTCCATACAACTACTTCTCCCTCAATTTTTGCAAAACCAAATCCAAATGATTTTTATGTTCTTCTCTAGACCGCGAATAAACCAAAATATCATTGATAAATACTATCATAAATGAATACAAATATGACTGAAACATCCTGTCTATTAAATTCGTAAATACCGCCGGTGCATTTGTCAACCCAAATGGCATAACTATAAACTCATAGTGTCCATATCTAGTATGAAAAGCCGTCTTTGCAACATCATAGTCCCTAACTTTCAGTTGATGGTAACCAGTCCTCAAATCAATTTTTAAAACACCGAAGCTTCCTGAAGTTGGTCAAAAAGATCATCAATCCTAGGCAATGGGTATTTGTTTCTTACTGTAACTTTGTTCAATTGCTTATAGTCTATGCACATTCTCGTCGAACCATCTTTATTCTTTACAAACAATACGGGTGCTCCCTAAGGAGACACACTAGGTCTAATGAATCCCTTATCCAACAACTCTTTGAAATGTATTTTTAATTCATAGAGTTCGTCCGGTGCCATCCTATAAGGAGTAATGGATATACGACTAGTACCCGGAACTAACTCAATTGTGAACTCTACTTCTCTAACTGGAACTACCCCTGACAACTCTTCCGGATAAATATCCTGAAAATCCATCATAATAGGAATATCCCCAATACTCTTCTCATCCTTCTCAGAATCAATCACATAAGCCAAAACACCTTCGCAACCCTTACTCAACAAATACATAGCCTTCAAAATACGAAATGACATGCCTAGGCAACTTCACACTATCACCACGAATTTTTAGACTAGATTTACCCAGAATGTGAAACAACACTTCCTTACTGACACAATCGATAACGGCAAAGTGAGTGGCTAAGAAATCCATCTCCAAAATCACATCTAAATCTGACATATCTAGTGGAATCAAATATGACAACAAAGGCTCATCACTCACCCAAATTTCACAACCCAGATAGAAAGACTCAAGTTTTACCACATTACTCATTGGTGTTTACACAAGCAAAGTGTATCCTAACAGTGACAATTCTCTATCCATTTGTAAACCAAAAGCAATAGATACAAAGGAATGTGTGGCACCGAAATTAATAAGAAATCATGCATAAAGAGTAGATACACGAATAATATCTGTCACCATGTCCAGATTTGTTTGAGCCGCTTGTCGATCCAGAGCAAACACCCTACTGTGAGAAGTCTGACCTGCTGCACCTTTGTTAGCACCCCTAGCTGCACTCTCCACTAACACAACCGGTAACTTTGTCTGATGCTGAATACACTGAATAACCTTGTGACCCATTCCCCCACACTTGAAACATTTCAGCCCGTTATTTCCCGATGTACAATCTCTCGCAATGTGACCAGCAACTCACATTTAAAACACCTCCTAGAAAAGCCTCTACCATTAGACCCTGACTGCTGATTTACACTTTTCTATTGGTTTCCACTCCAACCACTCCCTTGATTTCTATTTCCTCCACCACTCGTCCCTTTATCAAATTTAGATTTTGAATCACCACCCTTAAAATTATTACCTCCTGATTTTCCACTATTTTTAAATATCGCCTTTTAAATGACTCTCTATTTTCCCGATAATTCTGAATATCTTTTCACATTCTCTTTTCCATATCCACAAGGTCTGCATAATCCCTCTCCCTAAAAGATAGCAACCTTGAAGCAACTCTCGGCACCAAGCCCATCCTGAATCTCCTACACTTCAAGTCCTTCGTACTTACCATGTATGGTGCATACCGAGACAACGCAGTAAATCTGGCCTCATACTCATTTACTGACATACTCCCTTTCTTCAAATTTGTGAAAATCGCCTCCTGCCCAAAACAGAAACTATCGGGATAAAACTGATTGTTAAATCCTTATATAAACCTATCCCAAGTGATAGCTCTAGGTGCAGCCGGCTCCACTTCAAGTGTCAGTGCCACCTCTTGACTTTTAAAGGCATTCCACCAATTTCTAGCCTCGCCTCTAAAAAGCAAAGTTACCAAAATCACCCTCTGTTCTCCCTCAACTCCCATAGTATCCAACACCAACTCTACCTCCTTCAACCACTCCTCATCTACCTTAGGGTTATTAGATCCCTCAAACACAGTGCTACACAAACGTTTAAATCTCTCTAAAAGGCATGTGCCCATACCTCTCTTCATGTTCTGATTGGCATGTAATTGTATTAACATCTATTGTCCCTCTGCCAATTGGGTTACGGCCGCCATCATTCGGGCCTCCTCTCCAATAACAGGTGGAATACTCCCACCACTATTTGGGTTCCCACCATTCACACTAGCCTTGTCCTCAATCCCTTGGTTGTTCGGATCCATTGCTTTCCTGAAAATTACATCGCAAGAAACAACATGGTGGAAACAATATTAGATGACAAAACTCACACGTTAGTCAAAACACACCTCAATGACTCAAGCATGACTCAACATCCTATGGTCTACTACTTAGCCACCCTAACCCTTAGCATTTTGTTATATTATGTTTTTCTACTTAACTTTCCAAGACTTCCCATTAGAAGAGAACGTTGATCAGGCATCCTTCCAATCGGATTTTAAGGCAAGTCACATGGGTGTCAAAGACACACATAATAGTCACAAAACACTAATAATCCACTTCCACACTTTACCTAAAACACACACCTCAAACATAAGTCCCTCTTACTCACATGGTCTTCTAACTCGGACCTAGAACCTGGCTCTGATACCAAGTTGTAACATCCCAAAATAATAATTATTCTAAAATGCGGAATTTAAAAAATTTTGCTAAATAAAATCCTCAATTGACCAATCACGAAACATAATAAACGAACAAGGGTAAAACCTCTAGAATAAAAACCATTAATGTAACAAGTTCTCATTTGCCCCAAAATATAAACAACAAAATAAACAAAGTGAACTACTAAATGGTCTCCAAAATACGAGTCTCTGAATACGTGACAATGCAAGTCTACCCAAAGGTATCACTATAAAACCATAAGCATAAAAATCCTTAACAATAACCTCAGCCAAGTGTCACCATCCAACCATCAACCTTCCTCCATCTTCGTAGTGGACCGCTAATACTGCAACCTATTTTCCAAGTCAAAAACAAGAAAAAATAGAGTATGACTATGATATTTTTAACTTTTAATCTCAAGCAATTTTAGTGATAGAAAATATAGAATGAACAACAAATTACTTTCATTCATAAGTGCATCCCATGCATGTTACTATTATATATGATGACCGGAGCCCTTTTCAAAAACGTTTGAGCTTCACATACCTTGAAACTAGATATTGTTATAGGCAATAGTTCATATGCCCTGCACACATTTTTGGGTACGCCCCGCGCACCCGTTGGTCTTATTCAGGTTGCCAATAATTGGACTTACTCAGGTTGCCAATAACGCCACATGTCCTACGCAGGCCAATGCATAATATATATATCATGCTTATCCATCTCATAACATGCATCTCATCTTTTCATATCATATCCCAACATGCATCATATTACCAATGTAACAACAACAATTAGATAACGACTTGCAGACGTATAATTAAAAATACCATAATCCTACACTCATTGATACTATTTAACCCTTTTTTCCTTGCCTTTGAGCAAGGCCTCAATGCCTTTCTCGAGCATCCCTGTCAAATCGAACTATAAATTTCAGTCCACATTATATATAAATTGACAAGGAAAACAAAATCATTAACATACTTGATAATAGCAAAAAGAACCTTATTCATGGCCTTCTCAAATACCCCATTTGAAAGACTAACATTATTCTTCAAGTTATACATGAGCCCTATATATTTATTCATGAGATTCGACGACAAACACAAGTATAGCCCCTCTAAGGACTTCCTAAATCCCCATGGTTAACAAGTATCAAAATCAAAAACTCATATATGAACAACCTTTACATACAACATGAAACTAACCCATACTCCAAGCAACTTTCTTTACAAAAACTATAGATCCGGTTGATATATATAACATACTAAAACATGAACTTGATTCATGAGTTTAACCCAAAGACTTGGTAGAAAGATAGAGAGATAGTGTCTATAAAAGCACAATGATAGAAAGAATTACCAAAGAATTGAACTATAAGATAAAACCACCACATTCCTTTTACAATCTTCTTCTACCTTGAAGCTTCAACAATTGAGGCTCCTCTCTCACTCTAGGGCTTCTCTCACAAGTTTAGAACACCAAATGGAGGCCAAAACGTAATTAATATAACCCTAATATGTATTAGGGTGCTTAGGAATTGCTTAGAAGATAAAAACCCAAGTTTACCCTTAATAAATTTTAAGCCCCTCCTTCGTCCGGACGACCACCTTCGTCCGAACTGGACTCCCCATCGTTTGAACGACCAAAACCAAATTTCTCCAGAAACGTTTTTGCTCGCTTGTCTGGACGGGACTCAAGCATGGTCCGGGCGAGCACCTCAGGATGACCCCCAAACCTTCAAAACTTGACTCACAACGCTCCAAACTCAAACCAAGACACTTCCTAAACATTCTAAACATCAAATTGGCATCCTATGGTCATTTTACGACTTTCCCCAAGCCCAAATATCACTTTCAAATCAAAGCCTCAAAGATTAAAAGTCATGTTAATTATCTAAGTTATCCTTAACCTCACTTTCCCCAACCTCAAACCACACAAGTACTTCAACACTCTTCTACCATCATGGCTTAATGATTATACCTCAAGGTTCAAACTGATTATTTAATATGAAACATTAATTATTTTCATGAAATAATTAAAAGAATTGAAATGAAGGTTATGGGTATTATAGTTTCTAGGATTTATATGGTTATACAATAGCTAAGTCTCCTAGCATGATTCTTAGGCCAGGGTGCACGTGTGCGGGGTGAAGATCGGTGATCGGCTTGAACCGGAGGCGTGGTATTTTTCTTGGGTGTTCATCTAGGGAATTTTCTACAAGTGAACTAATATACCTCAATGTTATTATATGAATGCTTATATGATTAATAAATATTTGTATATGCTTTTGTTATGGTTTATTGAATACACTTTTGCTATGCGAAATTGGTGATTATAGTGTATTAGACTAATATGCCCGGTTTTACTAAATTGATGAATTAAGCACCTAAATGGCATGTAAATAATCTATGTTTCTGGAAATTATTAGTAACATGTTATACTTCCAAACCACCATCAAAAGAATTGGATTGGTTTTATGGAAAACATGTGTTGTCAGGTGTGTTCTCACAAAGGTACACAATATGCCCGGTTTTAGTAAAATGACTTTTTGGAAATCTTAAATGTATAATATTGGTCTAATATATTTATAATACTTATTTAACATGTTTGGGGTCACCCTCAGCAAGCTAAGTCACAAGGTGTAATGGAACTTATTGGTAAACAAAGATGGTTTTTTTGTGCATACTAATCTGCCGAGTTTTGGACCCCGAATAGAACTTAGTAGTCTTACGCCCATTTGTACTACTTTTTGTTGTATGATATTTTTATACATGTTATAAATTGCATTTACTAAAATATGGTTTAAACGGAGTAATTTGTTCGGAAAGTAAATAATGAAATAAAACTACATTTTTACACTCGTCTCCAAATCTTTCCAAATTTGGTACACGGAGCTTACGTACAAAAACGAAATAACAAATGTACTCTTTTTGTCTTGAAACTTTATAAGGATATATCTCTCTGACTCACGAACGTTCTGATATAAGCATGAAAAGTTTCATTAAGAAAATCAAGAGAAAAGTGATATTTTCTAACATAGGACAGAACTCAATTTTTTGCATGAATTGTTAAAGAATGAGGCAAGATTACCCAGCCATGCAAGTCATGTTGCCTTGAGATTTTTACACAAGTTATATACAAATGTTGACTTACTAATTAACTTGGAAAAATATCCCAACACTGTTTTTGCTTAAATCAAGTGTACTGAAGATATAATCGAGCTTAAGACCCAATTAAAATGTTATACAAGAATTCAACAAAGATCTCATCCATAGCCAATCAGATGTGAAGAAGGATTTGGATGGGAGTCATAAGGGAGGGGGGATAGGCAGCAGATATCCCCACAGGCCATTACTGCATAGCCATTTGATACTGTTATTTTCCAACCGCAAGGGTTGCTACTGTTTTCCAGTCCTTCATGGACTGCTACCTTCCAAACATGACCAGTTGCACAGTAAAAATGATATAGAGATTACTAGTTTAATACAAACTGCTACTATACACTGAAAGGACTTTGGATCTTTTAAACTGATACAAGTAATGATTTTTTTAATTATATACAGTGTTAGATAAAACCACATCAACTCTGGAGAATATTAAATTGTAACTGGAAGTAATGAGTCGTGAGCTATAATTGTGAACACTGAAATGAATAAACATATTTCCTACAGAAAAACAAATCTTCTAATTGATGACCCGATATTTTGGCTGTAAAACATAAAAGGGAAATAAAATAATCTTGTTGGGTCACTGTTAGTTTACTAGAAATTATCGCTACAATTCCTTTTTTTACAGGTAATTAAATGAGAAGATGTTTGCTTGTGATGGAATGCATTTATTTTTAGTACTTGGAATTTAGCTGGTTTGTTCTGTTACAGACTTATGGGTATGTAATAAGTTATATTGCACTCTCGGATTTGTTTTAATTTGGCTAAGCTATGTTTTTAATTATGTTTTAAAATGGCTTTTATTTCCAATGCATAACATTTTTTAAAATAATCTTAAATTTATTTGAGTACACTGAATTAATAAGGTACTTAATAGGTCATATGTCACGCCCTAGATTTTCAAACCATTTTTTGTAAATAAGAAATTACTCGCCAACCATGATATAGCCCACCATGACAAGTAATCAAACACAATGAATCACTATGAAGATGTACTATAATCCAATAAAAGGTAAAACGGTACAAAGGATAATGAGATAAATGAATACAAGATATCCAGTACATCCTTTTTACAAAAATAAATGAAGACTATACAAATAGGGAAAGTGAAAAACCACCACAAGAAAATCTAGTAGCTGACCAAGAAAAACTCCAACAAAGCTCACCTGCAAACCCCTACAACACAAAATTGGGGGGAAAGGGGTAGGGTCTAAATGATCCACACGCTCAGTGAGAAAACCCCTAACTACTACTATGCATGCATATGGTGGGTGGGTGCCCAAGTGTCCGCATGCAAGACGTGCCAAGGGATAGTAAACGAATCCACACTATATGAGATGATCATACAACCTCAAGACATCTCAAACCAAATGCAACTCCATGTCATGAATAAAACACACGTCCTTGATGCAATGCAAAGATAGAATGCAAGTCCTCAAAGACTAACCAAAGTGAATGGGATCATCTATACAAATGATTGACCATCAATCCTATGGTGAGATGACCCTAAGAACTCACCTGAACGATATACGAGAACACATCATCACACCACCAGTATGATGGACTATCTCACGAATACATATCACCTCTAGATTACCTGTGAATTGGAAATCGTGGATGTTTACTTTCTGGTATACGGACAATGGTCACTCAAACACCCCATTGGACATATTGAACACATGAAACCCCACTAGTAAATACACATGTGCCCGGGAATTAAAACAAGAGAGAGAGAGAGAGAGAGAGATCGGCACTTGATACAAATATAACCCACTCAAGTAGTACACAAGGGGAATACATCAAATACTAACCCATTGGAGTATGCAAGAGTAAGTGCAAGGAAGGTACAGGTAAGCATACATGAGAACTCCATTTCCTTTCTATAATCATTTGACTCAAAAACATTCCTTTTCTATTAAAATTCCAATGTGTTATATTTTTTCGCAATACTCACTTTGACGGAATCAAGAGTTATGTATTTATTTCAATCACTTCAACCTTAATGAAACAAGGGAGTTATTTATTTATTTCAATCAACTCAACCTTGACAAAACAAGGGACCATCACAATCATCATCTTTCCATCTCAAGATTGTATTAGGTTTTGGCTAGTTCCACAGTATTAGTCCATCGACTAACTACCCGTAGAGTTCCTCGAATTACCCGACCCGTTGGGAGGGCTTAGTCAATCTCTCATTGCTCAATGTCGTGGATGCAAAATTACCCAGGGAATGAAATTCCCGAAATAAAGATAGCCAACCCAGTTCCTCAGTCATGCTTTGGTCAATTAATTCATTCATTTCATTATTTCATTTCATTAGGGAAAAATCCTACTAATCATTTGTTTGACCAAAGACATGACCAGTATATTCTTTATTTTCCAAATTATATTGTCAAGGTGTCAAGACACACTTGAGACTACATTTCAAGACATCAATCATTTAAGCCAACCATTTTTCCTTTTTAATTTCAAATTTGAAATGTGGTTATGACCCACATTGGGGTCTTCCAAATCAACTATGAGGTTTACGATAAAATCAATAAGGCACCCCAAGACACATGGCTATACAAAGCAACACAAGGAATTAATATGTTCCAAGGCTCTACAAACTTGGATATAGACATAATACTCATTCTTGCGAAGATTTAGAGGGAGGAGTGGGAAAAGACCCTTAACACGATAAGGTGAATGGACAACCCCATTTTTTTCATAATTGACATATAAACCTTAAGTCAAATCAACCTAACATGATGCATGAATATATCTATAACACCACTGACATTATTGTTATGACATTTAGCCACCTTATACGAACCATACTCTCCCTCAAACCAAGCCAAAACCTAGTATATGCATTTTATCGAACCCATGGTGACCAATAGTCTAAGGGTCACACATATACCTCCCTTGTCATCTCTCTATCACATATCCATAAGGGTTTGACCCCAAACACAAGCCTAGTCACACCCTAGTCAATAAATCTAGATATATCCATGAAACTTGCGAAAATGAAAGAAATGTGTTCAACTCTCATACACACACAAGGGAGCAGAGAAAAGTTTTACCCACCAAGCTTTCCAAATCTTGAAAACCCTAGATAAGGGTTCTTCACGAAACCACGATCTATGGTGATGGTTGCATAGCCCTTGATGTTCTCGTCATCGTTGGTGAAGGGCGTTTCTCCGGAAACTCGACGGATTTGGATAGATCTAAGAGAGAAAGGAGAGATTGATATATATATATAGAGAGAGAGAGAGAGTAGAGAGATGAACGAGAGAGAGAGGGAAGATGTGTAAAATGAGGGTTCTTAACTCCCTCAATACACATATATATCATATATATAGTCCACGTGAAAAGACATAATTTCCCCTCATTAAAATTGCCTAACACTACCGAACTGTCACATATTGATATTTGTTCTTGACACATATCGATATGTGATCGCACTGGTAAGATCCGAGAGAAGGAAACCAAGGCACATATTGAAATGTGCCAAGATGTCACATATCGAAATGGATTTACCCCATTCTGATATGTGAAAATAAAGAGGGAAGTCTCTTGTACATGTAATGAAATGTGTCCATTGGACACTAACACTCATCTATGGGTATATGAACACCCACTCATACCCTATAAACCTCATATCCTTATAAATGACATATTTGGATAAATATTCATTTATTTAAATTTCTCCAAAACATCAAAACCACATAAGATCCAAATTTTAAAATTCCCAAAAACTTATAAGATTATAATTTTGAAATCTAGATGATTTATATTCATAAAATAGTAAACTTGATATCTGATTGGATCCTTTTCATAAAATCCTCATTTCATTACTTTCAAATAAAATCTTATTGTTCAAATCTCTTTTCAATAAAACTCCTTAATTCCATTCCATTGGAACTCTACTTTCTTCTTCTTTATTCAAAATCTCATAATTTCAATTACCAAAACCAAAGCTTTATTTTAAATTTCCAAATTCTCTTCTAATTTATTATAAAATTTTGGGACATTACATCGTAGGTGGGTAAGTCACTGGTCGGGCCACTGACACAGTTCCAATGCATAGAATCAACCTTTGCACCGTTGAACTGGGTTTGGACCGTGACCGAACTGGTGTGCCTTCGAGAACTTAGGCGCATTGCCGAATCTTATAAATTTGTGTCACTCTCTCTATTTCTCTCTTCCTTCTTTGGTTTGCTTTATTACTTCAATAATTTATAATGTTTCAAGATCATGTTCTTGTGTGTGGAGATTTGTTAAATGTGTAGTTCAACGTAATAAAAGTCGTGTCAATCTCAACAAGTTTCCGTGATGTATCTAGAGATGATAATGGGTTGGTATGGATTGGGTATCGTCTGATCCATACCTATATCTAATTGAAAATATATTGCTATATCCATACCCATTATCTAATGGGTACACAATATACAACACATACTCACCTCCTTTTGAATATCGGGAATTACCCATACCCAATGGACATTCAAGTGACACAACATAAAAAATAATCAGACTCAAAATTCAAAATAACATAAACAACCGTCATAATTTTTAAATTCTTACAAAATATTAAATGATAAATAAATACAATTTACCATTATGTTAGTGATAACAAGTAAGAACCATAGCATCTAAATTGTTACAAATATAAGAGGTATATATAATCAAGCACAAATATGAGGTATGTACAGGTAAACGTGTATGAATAATACAATATTCATATCTTCTCCATACCTTACTAGATATTTTTTTCTTTTAACCATACTTAGATTCATACCCATAATATTGAATAATCTCATACCTAAATGGATGAATCCGCATGGATATTCAATGAATATGAGTAAGATTGTCATCTCTTATTATCCCCTGGATAAAGACAACCATTGGATCAAAAAATGCACGGTTCTGATTTGTACCCCTTAACTTCATATAAAATGTCCAAGTTTAACGGCTCAGATTCTTCTGCACCTCAATCTTACGGCTGTAACAATCGCCTACAATTTCTCACGGTTGCACAATATCACACTACACAAGCCACCGCCCAAATTTTTGCAGCATTTTCTATTATATAGAACATGCGTGAGACTTTCCACTTTCCCAAGACCTGCCCCCCCACCCCCTTCTCTATGCGTATTCCTCTCGAGACCTTTCCCTTTTCGCAAGACCTACCCCGCCACCCACCCACTTCTTCTCCATACGCATCCCCCCTTCCCAATCCATTCGTCTACAACCCTTATGCCAGTTAGAGAGAGAGAGACCTTCCTCGCCTCTCCAGCCCAAAGACCGGCAACCACCAGAGATCGGCGACCACTAGAGACCGGCGGTATCTCGAAGAATTCAGACCTTCCCCACTTCTCTAGCCCTCACACCTCTCCAGCCCTTCCTCGCCTACTCTCCGTACTCATGCCTGAACCCCTCAATCCCTCCAACCGTTCAACTCTCCAGTTCTTCATTCCGTCCGAGAAATCCAGGTTCTTCCACCGTCAGAACAATGAGGTTCCAGTCATATGACTTCTCTCCTCTCCACCGAGGTACATTTACTTTCTATTCACCATTGTATCGGTTTATACTCAAATGATTTTCTAAAATGGTTTCTGATTAATCGATCTGAAGGTTTTGTTCTGTAACATTTTTTTATTTTTGATTAAACATCAATTGGGTATGATGGTTTCGTTCTAA
>NMUG010005537.1:0-13078 GCA_002855965.1 Monotropa hypopitys | reverse complement strand
TTTAATTCAAAGAGTTCTAAAATCATTTTATAATTACTATATTTGTGTGAATAATGTACCATCAAAACATAGGGCCAACAATAATCTTTGTTGGAAATTGTCGTTTTTTCTGATTGATCATGTCTTACAGTCATGTTCGGGACATGAGTGGTGTCTCCACTTATGGTTACTGAGCTCCCTTGAAACTTGTCGTTCCTTCCATTTTTGCAACATTGGGATTGTATTGTGAATAGGTTTGGATCTTCTTCAAGACACCGTGTTTAAGTCTCGATGTTTTATGATGGATGTCTTGTCTCCTTCCTTTAAGGTGAATGGATTGCATTGTCATGATGGTGTTGGACATCCTTTCTGTTTTTCTTAAATGGCTATTCTTTTGTAACCATGCCTTGGACTCTTGTGATGCATCCTTGGTTTGTTGTAAAACCTTGGCTAGGAGGGAAATTTTGATCTCCCTTTTTCATTGTCGTATTCACCTTGTGCACTCGTACCATTTGTTAGTCAACTGTAAGCAAGAAGACGTTGGATCTCGAAGGTGATGTAGTTAGTTGACCGTGTGAAAATTGGGAACGAATGCATATTGTTGTTTAGACTTGGCGTGAGTTTGGTGCTATTCCATATTGTTGGGCTTAGCACATGCATATTTGGCGTATGTGTGTGGGTACTTTCTTGATCGTGTGGTGTATGTTTGATGTGCGTGAATTGATTTGAGAAAAGCTACTGGCCGGGGCATCTCAAAATAAATCACTAATGTTATACGGTCATCTCACCAGAATGTGTGTGTTCATTGTCGTGTGTTGGGGCATATCTTATGTGTATGGGTTTGGTTGGTTGCGAATGCTCGTGAGATTGCAGCTTGACGTATCGGCGTATTTTTAACGTGTTGGCGTATCCTTGGCATGTCGGCGTATCCTTGGTGTGTCGGTGTATCCTTGGCATGTCAGAGTATCCTTGGAATGTCAGCGTATCCTTGGCGTGTCGGTGTATTCTTGGCGTGTCGGCGTGTCCCTGACGTGTCGGCATGTCCCTGACGTGTCGGCGTGTCCTAGGTATGCCAACATGTTCATGGTAGATCGGCATGTCCTTGGTATACCGTCATGTCTTGGTCCTATCTATCTATTCGTAGCATAGTTGTTGGCTTTCGTATCTTGGAATTTTCTCGTGCGATTCCCTCATTTTTTATATGCAAACCTGTGGAATGTTGGTGCGTATACGTTTCTCTCCTTTGATTCACCGCATGTTTGTTGCAAGTTCTCATCGAGAATCTTATCATGCTCCTTGCAAGATGTTTCGTTTGTGATCCTTTATTGTGTTGTATTGTTGAGGCGCAGCGAAAGTGTGGAGGAATGTGGTTTTCTCCTGTATTTTTTTTAACCGCTTGTAGTTTCGATCTTCCTTTCCCTTCCCTTGGGAAAATTTCGAGGACGAAATTTCTTTAAGGGGTATGAATTGTAACAGTTCAGAAATTTATAAAATAATTATCAGAAATATGTTTTTTATATAAACAAAGAACATAAAAGATTTTATTTTATTAAAAGATGAAGGTTGGGGTTCGAAAGATGATGCTCTAGCGGTTTGGAGAAGTGGGGATTCCCGGTATTGGGTTGGCATTGTTTCAAGTCATTCTGGCAATGTGCCGAGTGCCTTAAAGGCCAATTATAGACCAGAAATATTTTATGAATCTAAATATATTCTTCATCAATGTTGTAGAGAATTCAATTGTGAATCCAACGCAACTTGAAACGCGTCAAACGGAGTTCGAATGAAGAAGTTATAGCCAAAATACTCCCGATCATCCTTGAGGTTCACAAAACAAATTCTGTATATCGAAATAAGGTTTCTCCCCTCTTTTATATATCGATATATAGCTCGGTATGCCTTCTTTTGAAGCTATATATCGATATATATCCCCCTGTCTAGGCCAAGCATTTGAGTGTCACATATCGATATGTAAGGCTATACATATTGATATGCTTCTCGTTTGAAGGTTGGCAGAGACGAATACATTTCGATATATGTCGTATGCATATATCGAAATGCATAATCAGATAGGGTTTGGGGGGATAAGCGAGGGGCATTTTTGTCAGCTTTGGCTTGATTATATATGTATATTTTGTGGGAGAGGAAGCCCTAAGTAATTTCAGTTGGCCTCCCCTCCAGTCTACAACCATAAGTCTCTCTTTCCCCTCTCTTCTCTTTCTCTCGAACTCTCTCTTTATCTCCTCTTCGCTCCCTCCTTTTGACCTCTCTCCATTACTCTTTGAAGGAATTGCACTTCACAAATGTTGGAGAGCTCGTCAAGGGCTTCTCAATGGTGGGCTTAGATCGTAGCTATGTGAAGAATTCCTCATCTAGGGATATTGAGGTTTTAGCTTCAGTGGGTAAATATCTTCCTACTCCCTTGTGTGTATGTGTGTGTTTATATATAGGTTGTATATTTCATGGTATTGGGTTGGATTTCGTTTTTGGGTAGCCTAGGGTTAGCCTAGGCATGTTGTAGGTGATTGTTGGTGATGATTTGGGTATATTATGATGCTTGGTGGCATTGAATTGGGGTACTTGGGTTCCGTAGTCACCAAGTGTTTGATAAAATTCCCCTTTGAGTTTTAGATCACATTTCGACAAAAGTATGGTCTTGGGATTTATTGTACAAATAGTGAGGATGAATGATTGAGTGAATTGAGTCTTAAACACCATTGTAGGCCCCATGAATTTTATTAGGCACTAAGTGTTCGATGAAATTCCTATATGGGTTGTTGGAGTAAAATTGGGTTGTTTGGATCCCCTCAAATGTTTTAGTATTATCACCTAGTTGGTCTCTTTGGTGTTATCGAAGTATTGGTGGCATTGTTGGTTTGGGTTGATATGCCCTTGATGTAGTCAAGGAAGATTTATAATTTGAGAAACTTGATAATGTACGCAACATACTCAACGAATGCCCAATATGAGGGATGGATCCTATGAGGACCACCCTTTCTCAACTACAAATTCTTCACCTCTATTTAACTTAATCTAAGAACAAAGATCATGTGAGGAGTGGTTTGGATTGTCGTCTCGCATGAGGGTACCAACTTGGGAATTGGGATGTGTGATTGCCCCAACCCTTTTGATTAAATGGTTTTTGAACTATCTCGGATTAGGAGGATATTGTCCTAACCTGTGTGTTGTTTATGTTGGTACCTATCCGGGTTTAGGATATTCTTGCCCTACCCGTGGTGCGATTGCGTGTATAATACCCGGTGTGAACCCTTGAGCCGCCAAGTGCGAAATGCTATTTCGGGTTGATTCGAGTCCTGTGTGACTCCATTGTGTCGCCAAGGGGGAAGACCGGTAGGGACGATTTTTGTGGTGTCTTGGTACATAGCCCCTTGCTGGTCGTCGAGTAAGTTGGAATCCTTGCTTCGGTCCTGTGGGCGTATTGTGTACCAGACTAGTGCGACCTCCGAGTACATGACCTCCCGAGTCGACGAGGTGGGTATTGTTGGAAAGGATGGGTTGGGATCCTATGATTTTTCATATGGAGACAATATGAAAGAAATTGATTAAGAATTGAAAATCTACCTCAATCTCCAATATGTTCCAAAGTTAAATGAGAATCGAATCCACAAAAATGTTCTTGGTGATTGGGCGGTTGGGTGGTAGATTGGTTTGTGGTCTTGGTTGTGGCAGTCTCTTGGGATACCTTGGTACGGTTTTAAAGGTCATCTCACCTTAGCACGTACGTTGGTTTTATATTGTTGCACATCACCGTTGGTTGATCATTGAGGTTTCACGTAGTCCTCACTTTTAGTCTTGTTGGGTTGCACCTTGTTGTTGTTTGACAGTTGGAGTCTCACTTAGCTTACGCAGTTAGCGGTGCGTATGGGTTTGGGTTTGCCTTGAGGTTGTATTGCAACTTTATTTGAGTTGAGTTTCCTCTCTCCTTTGTTTTTGTTTGTGTGTGGACACTTAGGCACGCCCCCGCAGGTGCATGTTTGGTAGTGGTTAGGGGTTTTCTTACTGAGCTGTAGTTTGCTCAGACCCTCCTTTCTTTCCTTTTTCCAGGACTTGTTTGCAGGACTTGTTTGTAGGGCTTATTGTGGCTGTGGACTTGGGGTTTGGCTTTCTGCTAGATCCTTAGGAGCTTGCCACCTTAGTCTACCGTGTACTTGTTTTCCTTGTACTTTAGTTTCAGTTGTAGTAGCCAGATGATGTATTTATTCTTCTGCATACTGTATTCCTTTCATAAGTTCTTTATTGTATCGCATGATGTGTAATGGTTACTTCGACTGGTTGTACTCGAATAACAATAGTTAACGCACGTTTCTCTTTCCTTGCTATTTAAAATTTTTTTCAAAAAAATGGTTTAAAATTTCGGGCCGTTACAAGGTCTCAGGATCGAAACCCCTTAGAAACATACTTGTGCGGGTATAAAACATACCCCTGCAAAGAATACTGCTATTTGAATTTATGGATTGTCTGCTTCTGCAATTGCTTTCTTCATCTGCACTCGCCCTTCCTCGTTGTGTTTCTACAACCACAAAGGTTAGATGACCCCCTAGCCAAGTGGCTTGGAAGGCCCTCCGATGATTAAGTTAGTCCCGGTTAGAGAGAAACTTAACCCTAATCAAAGGAAATTGAACAAGGTAAGGTCAAAGCAAATTTTGGCAGAGTTTTGTTACCAGAATTTCCGATCCCTATGAAGGAGGTAATGATATGCTTTTATACCCTTCTTTCCGTCATTAATTGCACCGTTCCAACTTCTTGACTTCTCATCAATAAGGGAAGATGAATCTGGTCAGGAGACTTCTCGTCTCCCATCTCATTAATTCATTAGCCTATCCACCTCCCACCATTTGGGCTTCTTCTTAAACACTTAACGTACATACTTGGCCTAATAGCAGTTGGGACGTGTGATGATTAACTTCTTACTCATTAACCAACACATGTACATCTCGCCCATGCTATTGCCGAACTAATTATTGTCCTGTGCTGAGGATGCTTGTCGCACTCGGCCTAGCCTTATCCACAGCCGAGGTGCCACACTTACACTTGGCTGACCAGACCTTGCCGAGATGCCAACCATAGTTCCCTAACATTCATGCCGCACTGCTGGGTGTCCTGCCTACTGGGCCTGACTTGATCCCTAGTACCACATGCCTATTGGGCCCGCAATGGACTTTATCTCATAAATTCTAGTCCAAGTATCACTTTAGGAATACTCGTCTGGATAAATCCTCCTCAACACAGATATTAGGTCCCTTAACAAGGCTCTCATGTTGCACGGATGTCTAGCCATAATAGGCCAGACCTTATCCTTAGCATGGACTTCATGTGGATGTACTACAAGATGAAGGGATCCAAATGATATTGTCGAGCTACTCATACGCCGCACTGACCATATGCCAATTCTGCCGAGCTAACCTTATCCCACAGTGCTACATATAAATAGCAACCTTATATTAAGTATATAATCATACATGGTACGCTAACCACATTGAATAGTTGCGCGGGATGACTGAATCCATGTGCCACGTGGCTAATCCAGATTTACCCTACCATAATTGCCCCAAACTTTGACTGCTTTAGCCACACTGCAGAAGTAGGCAAAGATTCCTTGGCTACCGCAAAACGACGTCGTTGCAGTTAATTGTCATTCGTAACTTCCTAACGCGTATAGCTGACAACACTCATTACCTTATTTAATATGGTGGGACCCAGGCGCTGCCATTAATACTAATTTCATGCGAAACAAGGTGGGATTCTCCATATACTCTCAAAATCACCAAATGTCGCGCCAAAATAACCTCTTACCCAAAACATTCCCTCCATATTTTCTTCCCCTCAAATACCGACTTAAAAACTCCAGACTCACTTTCTTTGAAATTTGCTGCCCTTAGCCCCAATAAGTACTCTTTACACCTATCTGTTTTCTCCCTTTGTCCACACTAACTTCCTTTAGGCCATGGGAATCTTTCGAGCTAGAGTAAATGACTCCAAAAAAATGGTGGGCTTCCATGAATACTTTGGTATTCCAGACGATGTTTCAGTCGAACTCGCCCCCCGGGATTACAAGGCCAAGGAGGCTGATAATAATACCCTGGTCATTATTGTAATCAACATTTTCGAGGCGGGAATCTGTTTTTCCCTTGAGTCTCTCTTTCGAAGCTTCTGTAGTTATATTGGCCTCATCCCCACTCAGATCTCCACCAACATGTTGCGCATCGTGATGGGGGTTGCAGCACTCAATCGCATAACTTGGTCTAAAATGACCATCCACGAAATTTTTTATCACTATACCATAAATAGTACCAAGCAAGGAATATGGTACTTCAAATGTAGGAATGAGAGGGGAAAGCTAGTCTTGAACATCCTGGACACTGAAAAGGGTAACGACGATGACCTCTTCATTGTTACTGGCAACTGGGAATACGCCGCCGTGGAGGAACAGGACTGATCCCTTCTGCGTCATGACGGATCCCCCTATCAGTTCCTTTCCTTTTTAGCTTTTACTTCATTCTTCTACTTTCCACAACTTCTTATAACTCTCTCACTGAATTCGTATGGTTGACTATTCTTGCAGCTACTTCTACGATAAACAAGAAATCCTTGAAGAACGAAAATATAAAGCTCACCATGTCAAACGTGCTCTAAACCACACTAATTCCCATGGTTTCACCCTCGACAGGTCTATTTCTAACCTTCTTGAATACATCCCACATTACCGAGGTTATCTGTAACGACCCGTATTTTATAAAGTATTTTCCGGAATTTAAATTCGTATTCTAAAGTAGATTTGGTATCTTGATTCATTTTATCTTAAAATCCTATTGTGATTTTAAGGTGGTTGACCATAACATATGGTAGAGAATTCAATTACGAATCCAACGCAATTTGAATCGCGTCAATCGGAGTCCGGGTGAGAAAGTTGTGCGCGTTTTAAGTTTTCTCCGTTTGCCCATAGAAAATCTCGAGGATGTGGTTATCGATAACAGGTCTTTTATGTTTTCGATAACAAGGTAGCCTATAGAAATGACCTAGAGGATAGTTATTGATAACCGGTGTTTCATGTTATCGATAACCGATTACCTATTGAAAGACCCGAGAGGGTGGTTATCGATAACCCGTCTATCATGTTATCGATAACCAGTTGTTCATATGGTTCCTTGGTCAGGACTTGAAAGTGTGGTTATCGATAACATGTTATTTGGTTATCGATAACCCGTTGTTCCCAGAGCCACTTGGTTACTTCCACATAGGTGGTTATCGATAACAGGCTTGACCTGTTATCGATAACAGGTCCATCGGACAGCTTTTCATTAAGGATTTTTATGTCTTTTTCCTAGGGCTATATAAGCCCATCTAAGCCCGATTTTTGGGTCATCCCTACCATTTTGAAGAACCTTACTCTCTCTCTACCTCCCTCTCAAGCATTCTCTCCCTTCTCTCTAGGATTTGAAGGTCTTCCAAAGGGATTTTGAAGAAAATCCAAGTTCTAGTGTCGATCTACACATCGAAGGCTATTCGGGAAGCATCATAGTTCGGTCATCCCTTGATTTTCCGATTTTTGGATTTCTTTGGAGGAGCTTTTGAGGTAGGAAATATTTATTATCTAGTCTCCTCTTGATTGTGCTTTCCCCTCCTCCCTTGTATGAGTTTCAATTTTTGTCAATTTCATGTCTATGGGTATAATCTCGAAATTGACCTAGGGTTTGGCCTTAAATCATGAAATTTGTTGAGGGCTTTTGTGTCTCTAGTGTTTAATTGCATTTCTATGAAGTCAATTTCATATTTGTGTGAATTGGGTGAAAACCCCCAAATATTGGAAAACCCTAGATTTCTCTAAATTAGGGCTTTTGGTGCAATGATTATCTCATGATAAAATTGAATGTGAAATCATGCAATTGGACACAAAACATGTAGAATTGATATGTTAGACATATCGATCATGTTGGAGAAATTGTGGCATCATTAAGCTTTGCATGGAATTGATAGAGATTAATTATCTAATTATTCATGCAATTGGGCATCCTTGATGTGTGTGATGCATGTGGTGTGTAACCTATGTGTGTTGGTCCATGGTCACACTGTAAGATTGTGAATGTAAAGAAATGAACATGATAACTTGTAAAATTGGACCATACCTCAACCCATTCGCGTGATTTTTTGGAATGGAGGTTGAGCCCATTCGCGTGATTTTCGGAATGGTAGAAGAACATCTTCGCGTGATTTTTCGGAAGATTGTTCATGTTGGTTACTATGATAGGGAATTTATAATATAAGACATTCACGTGATTTTCAGAATGTCATAGAATTCGCGTGATTTTCGGAATGCGGGATGGTCGCTCCATCCGCGACATTGTGCATAATGGGGATATCGTAGCTCTCCCAACGTTACTTGGGGAATGATGGATAGGAATGGATAGCGTGTCGGCTAACACCTATACCAATTCCGCCCTATCAAAATATTACAACAATATTCGTAAAAACGTGGAACAGTTAGGATAATTTGGAATAGACTTGTCATAGAATTCCAAGAAGTATCCTCCATATGAAACCAAGAAGAATAAATGTTGAATTTATGTTTATATCTCGAAAGAAATGGAAAGTTATATGCATGTTCATAAGCATTCGTTTTAGTTGCTTGCTCAACATACCTTGCATTTGTGGTGTGATGGAGTCTCATAGTAGAAATGGATCATTGCCTTTGTTATGCATTGTACATATGCATGTGTTGCATGCCCGATATTCACACACTCGTTCACGCCGGTCTTGAGCATACTAGGTAATAGGTATTTCCTACTTTAGCGTGACACGCTCTTTTTTTAAAAGGTTCTGCAGGTAAGAAACAAATTTTGGAAGATCTCGAAGCCCCTTGATCATCTTGGCTATTTGGTAGCTTTTCGGGAACTGTGTACTCTATTATTTTTAAAACACCCGGGTTGTGGGTTGTTCTAGTCCTTGGCATGTAACAACTTAAACCTTGTTTTTTCTTCTCTTCTACCTCTTCTATGGTTTGGACTTATAACTTAAATTTTCCGCATTTACTCTCGGATTTTTAGTAAGCTTGTAATGGGATGTGTTTGGTATTTAGACTTCTTGTGAATGATAATGATCCATGCTTGTGTCCCCATTTGTAAACAAACTATATTTCAAAAAAAAAAGACTTGAAAATTCGGGGCGTGACAACTTGGTATCAAAGCTTTCGGTTTCGAAAACTTAGGCCTTTGGGGAGACTCTTAGTCTCTATGGGTTGCATTGAGTATTGTTGTGTCATTTAGCATGCATGTGAATATGTGAAGCATACATTGGCATGATCCATAGGCTTGTGTGAGTTGTGGAGTATACATATGCATTGCTTCTTTCCTTTGGATGTAGCCCTGTTGTTTGATTCCATTGGTTATGAGAATCCTTTGTTGGTATTGTCGAGTATCCTTGTCTTGGTTGAGTCTTTGCTTCGTCGATTGAGTTACCTATTAGAGCCTTGTCTTGTGCTCCTTTCTCATCGAATTCGAAATCTTTTGTAGAATGGTTCGTCGAGGTCGTAGGAACTATGTTCGGGAGGCTCACAGTGAACATATTGACGATCATCGTGCAGGTGTGAAGGATGTCGCACCTCCTGTTATTCCGGTTCCTGTTCCAGAGGGTCTTGTCTCTCCTAGCCAGTTTGCTCGAGAGCTTGCGGCCACCATGGTCGAAGCTAGTCGGGGATTTGCCGCTCCTAGGGATAATGCAGGTAACCGCACTCTTGACGCTTTGCGAGAATTTAAGAGGATGGATCCTCCCAAGTTCAGTGGGGAAGGTGAGCCACTCGAGGTTGACCATTGGTTAGTAGAGATTTGGAGGGTGTTCGACACATTGGGCATCACGGAGGATAAGTTTCGGATTACTTTTGCGTCCTACCAGCTTTCAGGAGAGGCTATCCTATGGTGGAGTTCCATTGTGTAGATGAGACCTGCTAGTCTCCTTACCAGTGGAAATGTGGATACATAGGCTATCATGGATCCTATCAGTACCATGACGTGGGCAGACTTCTTAGCGGTTTTTAAGAACCAGTATTTTCCGGAGAGCTACAGAGATCATCTCAGGGAGCAATTTGAGCATTTGGAGCAAGGGACTATGTCTGTGTCCCAATACACCTTGAAATTTCAGGCCTTGTCTCGATTTGCGACGGATTTGGTCAGTTCGGAAGAGTGGAAGTGTAAGAGATTTGAGAAGGGCATCCATCCTTCTATTCAGCGGATGGTTATGGGTCACCGAATTCGAGTCTTCGCAGACTTTGTAGATTGTGCCAGGGCGGTTGAGCCCAAGAAGGATTATCAGCAGAGAGACTTTGCTTCGAGGGCAAGGGTATGGGAACCGCGTTGGCAGGGTTCCAATTCCAGTTCTTCTTCAGGCAGCTTTGGGATGAAGCGGCAGCGGGAACAATCTCGATTTTCTTAGGGTCAAAGATCTCAGGCTAGTTTGGGCTCAGTGCAGGAGCCAAGGGTGTGTCATCGATGTGATCAGCGTGGGCATGTTCGGTCGGAGTGCAAGGCTATAGCATGTTATGACTGTGGCTGGGTAGGCCATATTGCCAGAGACTGTCCGGGGAGGGCCGGTGATCGCAGTCAGGCAGGTTCAGTGCAGCAGCCGCGAGGAGGTTTTCAGTGTCCTCGTCAGCCAGGACCAGCAGCTTCAGTCCAGGCTTCTCGTGTTGGAGGGGTTGCTACTCCATCCAGACTAGTTCCACAGTTCCAGCAGAGGGGTGGTTACCACCAGGGCCCGACTACTCATGGCAGAGCTTTTGCCATTCCAGCAGCTTCAGTTCCTTCTACTTCTCAGCCGCAGCCAGAGACTTCGGTAGTGCGTGGTATGTTCCTTATTTATAATTCTTGGGCTAGTGTCTTGTTCGATTCGGGTGCATTGCATTCATTCATTGCTGTATCATTCATCCATGCATTGGAGTTGGACGTGGATGTCTTGGATCCACCTTTGTTCGTGGATACTCCTGTAGGAGGTCATGTCCGATTGGACAGGGTTTGCAAAGATTGCGAGTTGACATTGGAGGACCATCACTTCACCTTAGATTTCATCGTTCTGGGTATGTCCGGATTTGATCTTATTTTGGGGATGGATTGGTTGTCTACCTTCCATGCCAACATCGATTGCCACCGACGTCGTGTACGGGTCTTCTCTCCCGAGGGAGTTTACTTCTATGTTTATGGCGATAGGAAAGAATCGGTCGATTCTTGTTTCTATGATCCCCGAGACTGCGATTCTGTCAGTTGCTTGCTTGCGAGTCTCAGCCTAGATGATAATCGTTCACACCGTGGTGAGTTGCCGTTGGTTGTTTGCGAGTTTCCGGATGTTTTTCCGGAAGAGTTGCCTGGTTTGTCGCCTAAGCGAGAGGTAGAGTTTTCCATTGATTTATTGCCGGGTACTTCTCCTATTTCGATACCACCTTATCGGTTTGCGTGAGCCGAGTTGTGAGAGCTTAAGTCTCAGTTGCAAGAGCTTTATGAGTTGGGTTTTATTCGTCCGAGTTCGTCACCTTGGGGTGCTCCAGCGTTGTTTGCTAAAAAGAAAGACGGATCCTTGCGATTGTGTATTGATTACCGTAAATTGAATAGGGTGACCATGAAGAACAAATACCCGATGTCGAGGATTGATGATTTGTTCGATCAGCTTCGTGGTTCTACGTGTTTCTCAAAGATTGATTTGTGTTCTGGCTACTATCAGTTGCTTGTTCGGGCTGAGGATATTCCGAAGACAGCGTTTCGTACTCGTTATGGCCACTACGAGTTTGTTGTCATGCCATTCGGCTTTACTAATGCTCTAGCGACGTTCATGGATCTCATGAACCGTATCTTCCGTATCCACCTTGATCGTTTCGTAGTAGTGTTCGTCGATGATCTTCTTATCTATTCTGTATCAGAGGAGGAGCATCATGTGCATCTGCGGGTTGTGTTAGAGTTGCTGCGAGAGCACTGTTTGTATGCCAAGCTTAGCAAATGTGAGTTTTTTCTCCCGGAAGTAAAATTTCTTGGTCACGTCGTATCACAGGGAGGTGTTTCAGTTGACCCAAGCAAGGTGGATGCTGTTTCTTTGTGGCCGCGTCCACAAAGTGTGTTCGATATTCGCAGTTTTCTTGGGCTAGCCAGTTACTATCGACGTTTCATTTTGGACTTCTCACGATTAGCTGCACCGATGACTCGTTTGACCCATAAGGGTGTTCTGTTCGCTTGGGATGATTCTTGTGAGGTAGATTTCGAGGCATTGAAGAGGCGTTTGACTTCGGCACCGATCCTTATTGTTCCCGAGAGGGGAGTTGGTTATTCTGTCTACTGCGATGCTTCTCATGACGGTTTGGGATGCGTATTGATGCAAGAGGGAAAAGTCGTAGCGTATGGTTCGAGGCAGTTTAAGTCACACGAGAAGAATTACCCGACACATGATTTAGAGCTTTCCATCATCGTTTTTGCATTGAAGATGTGGAGGAACTACTTGTACGGCGAAAAATTTGAAGTATTCTCGGATCACAAGAGCTTAAAGTATCTATTCACGCAGAAAGAGTTGAACTTGCGATAGAGACGGTAGATGGAACACTTGGAGGATTACGATTTTGAGCTACACTACCATCCAGGTAAGGCTAACGTTGTAGACGACGCGTTGAGTCAAAAATCTTGTCATTTTGTTAGTTTAGCCGTGTATGGTTGGAAGTCCATATAGGACTTGGGTCCGTTCGTTTTGCATGCCAAAGAAGTTGGGGAGCAGGCCACGTTGTGCAACTTATCGATTTATTCAGAACTATCACGTTGGGTTATTGAGGCACAGGCGAATGATTCAGAGACTTTGGAGTTTCAAGCAAAGTTTTTTACCAGGGATGCGCGTCAGGGATGGATGATCCACGCCGATAATAGTTTGCGTTTCTGTGGTCGGTTATTTGTTCCTTCGTCTTGCCGTGGAGGTATTCTGTACGAGTTTCACCATTCGCCATTAGATGTTCATCCCGGAGGCACGAAGATGTATCATGATCTTCGACGTCAGTTTTGGTGGCCGGGAATGAAGAGAGACGTAGCCGTGTTTGTCACGCCCCGGATTTTCAAACCATTTTTTTTTT